>JAVDBV010082316.1:0-24854 GCA_032619315.1 Piper longum | reverse complement strand
CCAGTAACATATATATATATATATATATATATATATGTTACTGGGAACTTGAATAAGTTAACACGTTAATCTGCTAATGTGTCAAGATGATGTTTATGATTTTGATCCCGACTTTACGCCTCTAAAATAGTTTGCCTGCAGTAATCATTTGGCCTTATTTTTAACCTGGCTGTTCACAATGTTTTCTTTTTGGCCCCTCAAAATGTACGGTTGAAAATTGAGAAATGTAGCCATAAATTCACAGTATAATTCAGTATATCATATACATCAAAGCTTCTAAGGTTGCATTGATTTTTGCAAAAGATTTTGATCACCTAATATAATGAAATCAACGTAGCTTTGATAAAAAAAAGATCAATGTTTCACCCCTGCCATTTTGGGTTTAAGGTGGATGCAGTATTGGCCAAAACTTTTTTCTTTTCCGCACAAAACTGATTAATTTAATCAGACTGCAAACAGTTCAGCAAAAGCAGCGTTTAACTTAACCTAGAGTTCGCTGCAAGTCTTGTATGTCTACCTTATCTGCCTCCCTACTTTGACAACTACTAATTGATTCATTCAATGAACACGTTTGCTCGCAAAAACAAACTCTATCCGCTATCTCAACAAAACATACGATCTGCATTTCGAGCAAATGCGCAGCACAAAATTACTCAAGTCCAAACACTTGGAGAATATTTTACCATGCCCGATTGCTTTGTAACATAACAATCACGAGACACGTTAAAAGGTTGAAATTATAAATCAACACACAAATTAAAGTGCTGTTTCTCCATATTCGGTATTTGCGTTGCATGGAGTCACTCGTGCTTTTCACTGAGAAAGGCAAGACATGTTACAAGGCCCCCTTGCCCTTTTCACCAATCCATTTTCTCTAAAAGACACAAACCCAGCAAGCCAAGAATGAATTGCCTCGAAAAAGTGAAACCAGGGATTCAGTTCTCCCTTATTCGAACAGATCCGGGTACCTCCAATGCAAGCCTGCCAAAACCATCGTCCATCAATACATCAGTTTGAAGATGAATACTGGTACGATTCACAAGAACATGGAAACACCTTCACCGCCCTCGGCGCTTACGGCCCTCTGAGGAGCCTGCCCTATGCAGATGCCATTCTTCGGCTTTCCAGCTTCATATCCTTAAATGGTGCATGAGATGAGTCACCACGTTGTTCTAGACCTCCACTACCGCTGGAGGGCTCAGAAGTATCATGCGTGATACTGCCATCTTGAGGAATCCTGGAGGACACTGGTTGAGCAGAACAGGGAACTAATTGATCAGAAGATTCGGGAATCGAAGCACTGATCTCATTGCCAGATTTCTTTGTATTTAGAAATCGCCCCCCACAACCTCTTGCTCTTTTCATTGCATGTTGATGACGGGATTCATGAAGATAAGGCTGAAATATTGATTAAAAAACACCAACTATTAATTTTCCTCCAGAGTCAAGTGGTGGTCAAATTCAGAAAAACATAAGACCTGTTATTTTTTTGACAAAACAGAAGCACTAACTTCATATATAAAAATTTAAAAAAGAACACAAACTATCTAAAAGCCATAACCAACCCCAGAAGATTTATCTTTCCTTATATAGTTCAATCTGAAGTTCACAAAACAGACCAAATCCGCAAGACAATATGTTGCCTTTATTATGTACGGACAAAGTTCAGAAGCTGTTCACCATTTAATCAGCAAGATGATATACGCCAATCAAAATGCATAAATCAAAGCATATCAATAACCTTGCCATTAAGGTATGACAATTCACATCTTTTTGCAAGACACAATTCCACCTTTCATATCCCCATCTGGTCCGTCTTCTTACCTTTATATAATGTTTCATTCTACCTTTACATCTACTAATTCAGAATCATATGAATCATCAATTAGGCCATCATAGAAACCAATAATAGAGACAGCTAAATTTTATGATTGTTTGCATATCCACCTGCTTAGCATCATTGAAGATCATCTTTTCAGCAACAGACATCATAATTACAGACAAGAAATTGAAATAGTTAGCAAAGTTTCACTCTTAAGTTTTCCAAGCAAAGAACAATAACACGAACATTTGATAATCCTCTTCAAAATTGCGTGCTTAGACATCATGTCCATAAAATGGTAGCCATGGACACCAAGGTCCCCTTTAATTAGAATACAAGAAACCTTTTTTTTATGAAGTTAAAATTTAATTAAAACCCAAAAGAGAAAGAATACAAGCAGCCTAAGCCACAACCAGTGAAGGACAAGAGGAATGACAAACTACCTCCAAAAGTCGACAAGAAAGCTATAATTAAGATATCAAAGGCTAATTGAATCTCAGAAATAATTGATAAAGCAAGAACCTCTTCATGAGTTGAAATGCATTGGAATTTGGAAGATTCTCTTGTTGCGCTCATACCAACGAAGGCAAAGAAGGTGATGCAGAGATGTTTCACGAGCATGCTAGAACATGGATTTTGAGAAAAAAAAGTGAGCACCCAATCAACCTCTTCATTAAAAAAGAGGACCCGATGTTGAATATGACACTTGTGGAGGATTTGGATATGTGCAAACTATGCTAGCATTCAAAGAAGGCATGATTCTCAGTCTCGCAACAAATTTATTGTTGAGATCTCATTGGGCATAACATGCTAGGTGATATAAGTGTGCTTGTTAAATCTGTGCTTGAACCACACATAAAAAATGCCAAAGGATACAATCACCATGAGCAAGCAAAAAATTCCAACAACTTTTATGGGAGAATCGACTGGAGGTGATCAATGAACCAATGCTATCACAAGAGTAGAAGATAAATGAGATGTGTTGGTTTAGGAAAGTCAAAGCCACTTCAATAGACAAAGTATCAGCTGAAAGCACCCAATATCCATTGACAACTGTGTGACTGATCTGACTAAGAACACCCCCACGTTTGTTACCAAAATTTGATAGAAGGGGATAATAGTCTAACCAAGAATCAAGACATGTGTGAATCAGGCTACCATCACCAATTTTGTTAAAACAACCTGAAAGAAGTCTACTCCTTTAGGAGATAAATGCAATTCTAAACATAAGAGGGAGAGCAAAGTAGAACAGACCTAAACAAACTTGATATTTTGATGCATGGCAGCACGATATCCTATTTTCCCAACAATTGTGATCTATTGATTAGAACACAGAGCGATCATACAAAACACCAGCATAACACGCTTACTGGAGAATTCTAATAGAAACAGCCACTCTTTTACCCCAAAAGGAAGATTCTAAATTGCAACAAAATGAGTGCATTAACGTTTAATTTCACCTTTCTAGATTTAATAAGTTTCCTTTCTAATTCAGCCTTCGTGCGCGACTGCCTTCGTCTCAAAATCCCATGATATTGTTTAGCGTTCACATAAACAGGTTCTTCTGCCATCTCAAAAGGTAAAGGCATACGCTGTCCAAGCAGCTGGGGATGAACCTGAAAATAGCATATACTATATCTCAGGTAATTCTATTATTTAGCTAAATTACAGCAGTAGTACTTGAACAGTTGAACTACAGATCAATATTTCACCATCAATGCTTTTTCGTTCAAGAACACATAATCCAATTATTCATTACCAGAACACTTTCACAACGAGAACAAAAATAAGTAAAAAAGGGAAAACACAGAAGGATACTGGTCCTGACTAGCAATTCCATTGTAATCACATGGATAGAGATCTTAAATTAGGATTCATGCCCATGAAGAATCAAATGTCATTCAAAAGGTGCAATGAGTACTAATTTTAGTCTAATTATTTCTGCCCGGGGCTGCTACTAATGCCATTCCTCTTCAATTAGGCGCCACCACATCTCTCCTTACCATAGGGTTGTCTCTTCCGCAGTATATCTTTCCCCTCAAACTTTCAACAGCCTCTCTATTATTCCTGATCACATTAATACATTTCTCCTTTGCTGCTTTTAATTCTTCTCATCTTGCCCTCATCCTTCAATGACTAATTCAGTTAACATAAAAAGTCCTAAAGCTTTATTTTACAACACAAGAGCTGTTGTGAGACCACCCACGCCAACCACATACACCGTATTGTCTCATTTTCTAAAACACTAAAACCGCTGTCGTAACATGAGAACTAGAGAAAAAAATGAGATCTGCCTCAAAAATTAAAAAAATGATAAATTAAAAAAAGAAAAGCAACTGAACACTTCAAATCGCGCATAAATAAAAAATGCTCCTTCACCAAAAATTTCAGTAGGGAAACGAAGTATATTTAACATTTTCTTCCCACATCCAGTTACAAAACAAAGTTGCATACCATAGCCTGTGTTCCATAAGCAGCCATTATGCTTCCATAATAAGGATCCATGTAAGGATAACCCTGTAAAGCAAGCCAAGCTAATGTCACCAGAAACCCCAGCTCTAAATTATAATGAAAAAACAAACAAAACATCAAAATTTAAACATGCGACACTCAACCTGCTCCCCATGACTCTCTAACCCCATATATAAATTACATCTATAGACTCTTACAAGAGAATGACCGAGTTCTAATTGCGTGTGTGGAACAATATAATCACCCATTGTTGTGGGAAGTGCAGATGTAACTTGATGTGAATTTTGGCCGTCTTGACCAAATAGGCTCCCTTCAGATCCTGCATCAGACCTTCTACTAAATAACATAACTTAGAAATACACATAACATAATCAATTGAAGCCAAAAAGATGAACTAAATTCAATAGTTCAACAAGATTTAGTAACAAAAACTACAAGTGAATCTGCTAAGTATAACCAGTAGATGCTTCTATAAGTAGAAGTTCTCCCACCAACAAAGTAGGTAGCTTAGACACAAACTACAATAGCCAGAAAATATCAACAGTCCAAAAATGCAAAAAATTATCAAATTTATCTATGGCAAAGGTACATACAAAAAGAAAAATGCCACAGACCAATCTGTAACTATGAAATCATCAATCTAACAAACAGACAAGCAGAAAGAATATCATCAAAACACACAATGACATAGTTTAAGAAGAAAACCTGATTGTGATGATGAGTGCTCCTTGTTGGCATCAATCGCCTCCCTTGCAATATCACCATCATTTGATGGAGCTACTTTTGCAGCTTCACCTTTCCCAACTTCGTCTAGAGATTTATGGCCCATAGCGTTAAATAATGGAGAAACCATATTATACCCAGCGCTGCGCCACCAAGGTTGATCACTAACACCTAGCGAGCTTTGTTCAGCAGAGTTTGCACTTTCTGTCTCTGAAGGCATGCTCTTCCACTGTTTTATCATACGAATGAAACATAGATACCAATAAGTGAAGCCACATTCAAACATAAAAGTTGCACAAAACGCAATTTAAATAGATAGATAAGGATACCATGAATATATATCTACTAAAAAACTAATGATGATGACAATGTTGATGACGATGAAAAAATATAGACATCACCAGCTACGCATATGAGCTGAATATTTTGGAAGGGTTTTGAAACAAAAAAATTAAGAAGTACAACAATAACAATATACCTGCAAAGCAAAAAACTCAAATTTAATGTCAAATCTTTTACACAATGGACAACTTATTTTCTTCTTTCTCATCAACTTGATCTCTAATAATTGGGATTAGGACAAGCTTTATTCTCCAGCACTTCATCCCCCCAAAGTCTCATGTAGACCATTTTAATCCTAAAATCCCGCTTGTTGAACCTTTGGGGGGACTGTTTCATTCAATGTTTGTTCAATTACTTGCAAACTTTCTGAATCCTTTCTAGTTATATCCACGTTGGGATTGAGATAAATGATCGTTTCCCCTCCACTTCATCCTCCCAAGTCTTGCGTAGACAATATTAATACTCAAATTCAAACTTCCAATATCTTTTATAGCTGTCACTATCCAAGTACCTCTAGTCCTTTCCTATTGCCACAGACAACAAACAAAATTAAATGAAATGTTTTTCCTACTCTAAGAGTAGCATATAGATCTGGATGGGATGCTGGTCCTGGTATCTAAATACAACTTACTGAAAGTAATAGGTAGACTCCAACAATCCCCTCCAAAGTAATTTGAGATACAGTAAATGCTTTTAGGGGGTAAAAAAAATGTGCCACTCTCATGTTTTGAGTCGGAAACTAAATACTTCAATTCAGTGTATAAATGTCCATCACGAAAACAATCGGGAGAAACATAAGGCATAGAAAGCATGAGCCTGGAATCTAAGAAACTACACAGAAGACAGATAATAACCAATAACCCCCTCAACCAATCAACCTCCAAAGTCCAAACTACCAAAAAAAAAAAAAAACCCAATTTCAACAGATACTCTGTTAGGATAAATTATTAAAACACATTCTATTTAATAAACATGGGCATTTAATCGATTCATTTGAGTCTTTTAAAATATATTCAATGTAATTATGAAATGGAGAGAAGTCTAGGAGTCAAATTAAATGTAACTCAATTTATCCCAATTTTGCTAAGTTTCAATTTCGAAACCTATCATACTCCTTCCCCCATTTCCCATCCAATCAAAAGAACAAAAAAAAAACAACAATTTTTTGCCTCACAAAGCCTATTTTCCCACAACTCTCAAGCCACCCCACAAAAACAACACCCAATGCAACACACATTACAAGCATCATTCAAACAACAATTCAACCAAAGAATCCACAAAAACGCCACAAATTAAAGGGAAATACCAAAACCCGCACCAAATTCGCCGGGAAGAAAACCGCAAGAGCACTAACGGATGGGGTGGGGTAAGGCGCGAGACCCAAAATTGGCGAGTCGGGGCAGCAATTCCGGCATGGATCCTCCCCAAAGTGGCCGTCTTTGGCCGCCAGAGAATCGGGAATGGGGAGATTGGGTGGCAACGCCGACGACGACGTCGACGTCCACGTCTTCGGGTTGACGCTTGAACAAATCCCCTACTCGTTCGTCGGAGTAGATATCGGATTTGTCAATTGTCCTTTTTACCCTTTTCCGTACCACGATGACATCGTCGGAGGGACCCTCTGATTGACAGAAGTGACATTTATGACGTTGGTAGACGGCTACGGTTGGTGACGGTAAAAATAAATATTTATTGACGTGCGTAGATTAACTTAGTCAATTCAAATCAGGTTTATGCCCTTCAGATTATTTATGGTAAAAATTAAATACTGTTATATACAACATTTTAAGAAATAATATGTTTATAGTATTTTTGAATATATAAAATTAATTTTTTTTATTTTACTTACTATTTGGAGGAATATTTTTAAAAAAATTATACTTAGTACGAAAGTCTAAAAAAATTATTATATATTTGATTATTAAATTTTGATTAAAATGGTATTGCAATAAATATAAATAATTTATGTACGGCAAATAAATATTTAATATGTATAATTTTTTATATTGAAATTATAAATTAACTCTCAATTTATAATCTTTTTTTTTTCTTTTTTACGGGTTTGCGTGCTCAATGACTTGTAAATAATAATAATCAAATAAATTTAGCTTCAGTATTCTCATGGCCAAGGATATTTTAGTCATTTGAATAGTTCTTTTATTTAAAAAGCCCCGATCTGAGGTCGAGTTAGTGTAGGGTAAATTTGGGAATCTTGTCACCTCCATTTTTTCGGGTCCCACGCTACAACTACCACGTGGCGGGAAAGCAGCGGGCTAGTGGACTTGGAGGTCCTCCACTCGGCGACGCGAGCGGACTAACGGCCGGGATAACGTCATCTTTCAAGTGTGCAACATTTCCTCTCCTTGGGGACCCCCGCGTCGGCGATTACGCCGTTACCGTCATCTTGCATCGTAATCCAAACTCTTTTTCTGCCCAATCCACCCATTTTACTACATACTTTTAACTTCGTAGTTCCATGAAAAAGTATTAAGTTCGTTAGCTCTTGTGTTCAATAAATTCGTATGTAAATTGGCTGGTGAATCGATCAATTAAACTCTATTGTTACATATTGATAATTTATAAAACTCAATTTAGATTTAACTTCTTGTTAATTTTAGGAATTCATTGTATATGTTACATGGATGCAATTTATGCATGCGAATTATGAAGGTTATGAAAAATGTGTCCCACTTGGTTATAATTTTTATGTTGAATTAAAAATTGTTTATTTTTTCACTTGTTTGAATGCGTTGAATGTTTGCAAATAAATTTTATAATTTTTTACATCGAGAGTTCTATATGTTGAGACTTAAATCATGATTTATTTTTTGATATATAATTAATGAGTGAAAAAGATACGGACTATTTTATTTTTAGTTCGGAGGAAGCTAGCCCTGCTCATGCCACTGTACAAACGTTTTTCTTCTTTAGTTTATTAAATAAGTTTACACCGTTCAAAATGAGCTAACTCTTATATATCCAATGTAATTTTTTCCTCCTGTTGATTCAAAGGCCGATTCCGATCGATGAAATTATAATTTTTTTATAAAAAAATATTATTATTGATAACTAAAGAGGATTATATAAGATTATATTTTTATTTTCACTCCATCAAAAGTTTTTGAGGTTAATCTTTACTCAAAAGTGTATTTTTTTACTTAAAACTTATATTTATGTTTATATTTTTTAAAATGAATTTATTCTTACCTAATATTTGTGAATTTGTCTAATTTAATTACTTACTCGTCCATCGATTCTAATTTTTTGCAACAATAATTCTACGCATAGCTAAAAATATGGACCGATTCTCATTTTTTTGAATCGCCGCTTCCGTCATGGCCTTACCGTCACCGCCGCCGTTTCCTTCCTGCCGCCGGCCTCAAGCCGCTCCGTTGCTGGCGCCCGTCACCCCGTCGGCCCGGCGCATGATCGCCGGCGTCCTGCCACTGGCGCGCCAGGCGTCCTGCCATCGGCGTCCCGTCGCCGGCATCCTTCCGCCGGCTTCCCGCTGCCCCCATTTCTGACATTTCATCGCCGGCATCGCCGGCTCATCTCTAGTCTGTCCAGGTCTTCATTTCATCTTTCCTCTTTTTCTTTGTCTTTTTTTTTCGTTTAATGTAGAATAGATCATTGTGGAGGGTTCATTGGAATTAGCTTTTGAGGGTAGTTTGCCGTGTGTTTTTTGTTATTTCTATGGTTTGGGTTCATTTGAATTACCTTTTGTTTTGTTGTTCATGACATATATAAGTAGCTAATTGCATGTGTTAGGTTCTGTTAAGCTGTTATAAATAGGCATTGTGCTTCATCGAGCCATTGGAAAATAAGGAAATTGGTGCTCTTCTCCTTGCAGTTATTTGTGTTTCGTTCTTTGGTTAATGCTGTTATCATCGTTGTGAAGTTGTTGCTGTTTGTGTTTTTTAATGTATTGAATAGCTACTTGTTGCTGATTGTGATACCTTCCAGATTAGATTATGTATTTTGTTTTAGATTGCTTAGTTATTAGCCATTTGGATTAGTTTATTTTAACGTGTTGTGTTGAGCATTTAGGCGGATGGACTTATTATTTGTGTTGTGTTAGGCCTTGATTTTATTTTATTGTTGTATTATTTTATGCTATGTCATTAAATGTCGTGGAATTTCTATTCTATATTATTGATGTATGGAAGTGATTATATATGTAATGTTGTAAGTATTGAGCATACATATATATGATAAATTTTGGTCGATCCGATTTTTGTTGAAGCAGTCAGATTCAATATTTTTTCCCGCCAGTTCAAAAGCTGATTCCAATTTATGCAATATGATTCTGCCACATACAACCTTCTAATCTAAATCTTAAGTAAGTTTGGATAATCAATATCAACTCTCATAATTCATAATTGAAATGCCTCGATTTATTTATTCTTCCTTCAAAAGTAAGTAATTAAATTTTATTCGATTTTTTTCTCTCTAATTGTTAATATGTCATTAGTTGAACATAAAGAGATTTTGACATTGCTATCCGTTCTGATTCTCAACGATTCATGTCTATTCACAGAACGAGTAAAAAACAATCACATTTCGTAACACTGGTGAATGTCGTGACTGCCTACCATCTCTGCTGCGGGGCAGTATGGCTGCAATGCCTCCTGTTTGACCGCAGGAAGCACTGTCATCATCTCTTCAGATTTCTATCGCCAGTTGACTGAGTTTATTCTCTTGTGATATTTTCCTTTTTTGAAATTGGTTGCCTAATTGATAGTTTTACTTGAGAATGTTTGGATTCAGAAATGCATGCATGGGATGATCTAAGTAGAGTTGGCCGTCGATGCTGTTCTTGCAGAAATGCTGCTCTTTCTCATCGTCGGAGCTACTGCTGCTTTGATTGGTGAGAAACCTTTTTTTTGTCGTTGTATTTCCTTTGTTATGCAATCGTTTTTTTCTCTCCCGAATTTTAGTATATGTTGCATGTTGTAAAGATGATTTTTCCCCTTTTTTTCATGTGATTAGTGGGTTGTTGAGTTGTTGCCTTTCTGAAAAGTGATGAATTTTTCTGGCTGATAGGCCCGAAGGATCTTCCTAAAATTGCAAGAACGGTGGGATTGATGGGGGGGAAAGCCGTTGGGTACGTTCAAAAGGCGCGTGGGCAGTTTGACAGTGTCTTGCAGCAATCACAAGCGAATCAGGTGCATCTTCCTTCCTTTTTTTTTTCTATATGTGTGCATGGAGGAAGAGGGGCTAAGCCTTTGTTCTCATTATTATTATTATTATTATTTGAAAATAAAAAGTTGTCTTTAATAGTTCTATTGCTTAGTGGGGCACCAACTATGTAGAATTTAGGATAGTTCGTACGAGATTTTGTTTCTTGACTCCACTAGAGCCTATTGATGGTGGTTATAGCTTGAATACTTTAATGTCCGTAGTTGAAAACTAATCTCAATATTAATCTGTTTGCATGAATTATTATTGATATGTCCATGTGCATGTTATTTGCATTGGTGTATGAATGAACGGAAATAACATTATCTGAGGCAAGTTGGGTTTCTCTTTTTAAATATGTACTCTTGAAGTAGACTGAAGGATATGCGAAAATTTTGGGTGCAAAAACTCCGAGACATCTATGTATGATTATCCAATGTGTTGACTGGGATGTGGAAAAGAAACACAGCATGAAACTATGAATCTGAAGCATTTTATTTTTTAGAAGCAAAGAGTTGTATATTTTAACGACATTCTTGCTTATATTTATTTGTCTGTAGGTGCACAAAGAACTTCAGGATGCGATGGCTCAATTGGATGCAATCCGCTATGAAGTGAGAAGTTTATCATTTACGAACTCTGGTCCTATGACTCGATCAAAGTCAGGGAATGGTAAGCTTTCATCTTCCTCAAGTGGTAGAAAACGTTTATCTTACCTTAAGTTCCATAAATAGTGTCCTTTTACCTTCCTTCTGTAATATATGTGGACTTGTTTGGGTGCATTTGAATTGGATATATATGCTTAATTTATTTATCACCTGGTTTGCAGTTGTCACATCTAGGTGAAATCCGAGAACTCAACAAGGAAGAAAAATTCGATGTTTCGTCTAAGGTTTGTTCATGCTCCTTGAATTCAGTATTCACTACTGTTGTAGTAAGCCTAACCTGTGTAGATGCCTTACTTGTTGAACTTAGAGTGACTATGCTTTGCTTATTTCCTCTTCTCATTGAATTATCTCTTAATTGATTCATTCTATGTATAGAGTAATTAACCTTTATGGATACTTTTCTTTTTGAATTGCCAGTTCCATTGACAATTTTTGTCTGCTAAACATTGACTAGTTTCATTCCTTCATATTCCACCTTTTACCAAACCATTTTATTTATTCAAGTAAAATCTCATTGACAATCAAATCTAACAAACCACAAAAAGGTTTGAAGATACAGTTCAAATAAAGTTTGTTTTGCATCTGAGGGTTTTCTTTTAACATACTGCATATTTGGATTGGAAGAACCAGTCAGTTACTTTCACTTTTTTCATTGCACATTGTATGTTAATTTGAATTCTTTTCCAGGGTGACCATGCAAATGCATTTAAGTTGGCAACCTTGCATGACCAAGAAACAGCTTTTGAAAGATTGGCTGAGTGCTCATCTGCGGGATCTACTGTTTGTATTGAATCAGTCCAGAAAGTTAATGATTCTGGCTTTGTTACAGTACTTCCCATCTTAGCTGAAAGTGCTGGGTTACTGACTAAACGTGGATGTAGGTACTCCTGTCGCCTAGTTATATAAGAGTTGTAGCTTTGTGGTATTTTTTTGGCTTTCTTTGGTATGCATTAGCATATTTTTTAAAATGTAAAATTTAATTTAGCTAGCTATGCTCAAGATATATAATACACCCGGCACTATATGAACGTTTCATGCTGATTTTGATATTGTTTTAGCGTGTTAGAGGCTTCAAATTGTGCATTCTAATAAACGATACAGGATAAAATCATTCTAGAAGGATGTAGAAATGATGTAAATGTTGATTGTTTGATTCCAGGGGAAAATAAGGGGTCCAATGTTTTACTGGAAGCGATAGTAGAGGCTGTGGTTGCAGGAAATGCCAAATACCAAGCGAATGAGTGGGTGAACTGCTATTTCTCTTTTATCATGTCTCTCATTATTTATCAATGTTTGGAGATTCTGAGGCATCTCATTTTGTTCGCCCTCCCTTTCAGAAGAACTACAGGTTGACACTGGAGGGTGTGCTACTCATTGGGAGGGGTTTTGAGGTGGACCAATAATTTTTGGAACGGTGCCAGCTTCTATAAAACAAGCTGGAGCGAGGATGCCGAATTTGGACAGTGGGAAAGATGAATTCGACTGGCTTGCAGAAGCCTTCAAATGTGGTTTGGGGAATCCACCGAGCATTCTTTTTGTGACTTCTGACGAACTAAGTACTTGCTATGAAGTTTCATCTGGTGTCAGCTAAGCACTTTGAGTAATTAATACATGGGCAATTATAATACGTTTGGTACCTTGCGACAGCCAGTTGATGTAATATATTATAGCCACAAATGGAGGTAGCTGTATTGTTGAGGAGCTAGCAGCTCAGTGTATTATTTTATCCATGTTTTGCATACAAAAATTCTTGAAGAAATCATGGGGACGGACAGGAAATAAAAATCATTTTGATGGTAACCAATTAAGATACCCATGAGTTAAATGGAGGCCTCTTCTAATCAGGCCTGACATTGCAAATTATTATAGTGAATCATAATTTATCAACACGCCTCTTCTAATCTCAGACAAAGGACCATAGTTTTTCTACTTCTTTTACTTCTTTTTTTTTTTAAAAAAAAAACAAAGCAAGTAATCTACTATTATAGCAAAGGATCATAGTTGGTGCAAGGAAGTATTCCTGCTTCCTGTCAATTGTTTTTTATATATGAACAATCTATCGTTACCCCTGAACTTTTTAGAGGATAGAATAGAAGAAAAATTATCAATTCTTTGCCTGCATGATATTCTCTTAAGCTACTTGATATTTATTTATATCTGTGTATTCAAGACTTAATATACTCCTAAGAACTTAATTTGGAGATAATTTCTAATTTTTTAAATTAATAAATCTTCCTAATAATGAGATATTGATTTGTAAAGAAAGGATTTTATAGATAAATCCTTATGTAATAATAAGTTAGACCCTGATTTTTAACAATATATTTTAATTAAATGATAAGATAGATTATAATAATTTAATTTATTTTATTCTATTTTTTGTTATATTTTGATTAGTTCAATCTTTTACTTTTCGTTATAACAAGACTTTGCGTTATCCTAACAAAATTAGGTTATATATATTTATTTATTTGTTGATAGTTTGCTCGGGGTTATTAAAAAAAGACAATACTAATTAATATTAATTTAATTAATTACAAGACAGAATAAACCAAACTAAACCGCTAAACAGCATTTCTTCGAACAGCTAAAACGTTCAAACGCCGGCGAGCTCCCCAGCCATGGCGTTCTTCGGCTCCCTCAGATCCTCGATTTTCCAAAGGGAAGAGCGTAAACAGTGAGCTCCTCCTCCCTGTCTCCCGTCCTTTTGATTTGCTCCTTTATTTTCTTCCATTTTTTCCATTTTTTTTCACAATGGATGGATTCAATTTCATCGGCTCAACGCCTACGACCGCCACAAGAAATTCATGAACGACTATGGTGAGTTTTTTTTTTTCTTCAATTAGTTTCGATTTAGTTATTATGTAATTAACTGGTTTGATTATGAGTGGGGGAGGTATTGAGATTTCTGGTTGGTTAGTGAGTATGTATATTGTTAATTGATGTTCTTAAAAGGGGTAGATGATTTGTTACTGACAAGGACATGTAAAGTTTATATTTTGAGAATTGATGTGGTTTGTAGTATGATGAAGCGGGGTGTGGGGGATGAAAAGGAACATAAGGAGTAGCAATTGTATAATTTATTATATATATTTTTTAACCATTTGAGTTTGGATTTGTTCATGAGCTAGTTCTGCGCTCAAGGTGATGTGGATGTATGCTAAGTATGAGCAAATTGGATGTGGGAATGAACGCGGGTAAGTAGTTGTTTATCTGCGGTTTCCTTTATCCAATATTGGAAGGATTTTGAACAGTCTCCTTATCTGGAGGACAAATGAGGAGGCTACTATTATCCCTACATGTTGCATGGAACTATTATTATTAATACCTTCTCATGCATTAAAATTATGTCCATCCGACATGTTTAGTGCATACAATAGATGGTGGAAAAAAATGCAGGCAAGGAGTGTTTTATTTGTGGGTTCCTTTATCTTGTAGTGGAAGGATATTGAACAGTTTCCTCAGATAGGAAACAAACAGGGGGTCTGTTTTATCCCTACATATTGTATGAAACTATGACTATCGAACACTATATTCCACATTAAAACGCTTCAATTTGTTGATGAAGGGATCAAACTAACAAATTTCTGCTGTGAAAACTATCTGCTGCTTGTTTGTTTGGCATCGCTTTCGGCTTTCAGTGACGTATGATTATTTCAACTTCTTTTTTTCTCTCAGTTGTTTTCTACGGAAAAGCAAGCACCGCAGGTGATGTACACCTGCACCCTATATAAACTGATCAGGACATATTAAGAGAAGGATACAGGTCAGGTCATATTTTTCCCTTAATGCTTTGCTAGCATGATCTTTGTTATATGACAAATGACTTCTATGACATGAACTGGCTGACGTATTATAAACAGATGTCTATATTGCTCATACTATAACAGCATTACAGCATACCACATTTTTTGGGGCCCATAGAAAAGTGGTCTCCGGGAAGCATTAGGTGAGGAGATTGACAACAAAGATAAGGTGGTGAAGTCAGAGTGCAAAAAGAGCAGTTTAAGGAGGAGCTTTTTGTGGTCGAGATTGCTGTTTTGGCAGAAGTGAACAACAAAATTAGAATGACATGTTATAGGTGGTTGAAAATTCTTTGATGGATCCAATAGGGCTTCAGTTGAGGGAATCACTGACTTTTTTGTGATGGTTCTAAAGGGGAATGCAGATACTCAGAATATTATAACAGACAATTGAAAGGATGTCTCGTAAATAATAATATCGAATTATAGTGAATTTGTATCATGGAACCGGCCTCTTGCAAAAATGCAGATTAAAGTTGCTACAAACCTACAATAGACCCTTCGTGCTAAGACTCACACATGCGGGAGCCTTTGTGCATGGTGCTGCCCTTTGCCCTTTTTTAGTGATTGAGAAGCTATTTTGAAAAAAAGTGATTTTAGTGGCTGCTAGATCACTATGCTGTTAATAAAGTCTGCAATAAAAATTCCTTTGTGAACGTGCTAGGAGACATAATCATGAGTAACTTTATGGTTCTTTTAGGTAAGAGAATGGAGTATATTTTAAGGAAGGTGAACAAAGAAAGTAAAGCATTACCATGACAAACTGTTTAAAGAGTATCCTGCGTTTATTTCTATTTTTACTTGTATGCTTGTGGCTATATTTCATATGCCAATATATTGTGCAAAATCCTTATTGCATCCTTGACATGATGGAGATATTGCATTGCTGATATGTCTAAGTATAAAGCTGGAAAGGCGTGCCGTGTTTTTATTATGAATGTTCAAGACTCTACTTTCTGAGTTTCTCTTTTATAAAAGGAACATGTTACCTAGAAATTTAAATGTTGTCCCTTTAAGTAGTTCAGAACTTGTTAGTTATAGATATGACTAGTTGTCATGCTCGATGTCCTTGCACACACACTAAATGTTCTATAAATTATTCTATTGCACTTGCAAAATGTATGAAGTCATAATAAAATGACTTAGAAATTTCTTACTAATGTTGTGGTTCAAGAGTTTGAAACTTCAGTAGCTTAGAGTAAAACTCTATCCACATGGGCATTATATTGATGGATATTTCTCATGGCCATCTTTTTTAGTGAATGCTTGAGTGTGTTGCTTTGCATATTGCCAATTCAAGTTTCTTCCAACAATTATGATTTTATTTTAAATTCTATACCGTTTCATTGGTCAGTTAATGAATAAAATGTGCTCCATAAATACATGTCTTCTTCCTGCCAAAAAATAGTGAAATGGTAATTGCTTGTATGTATGTGTGTTTTCGTAAATGGCTATAATGGTTGGTTGTTCCTTGTTGCAGATTGGCCTTAGTTGGAGAATGAGAAGGAAGTTATGTCCGGCAAAGGTACCATTGTTATACTTTGTCTCTAATTTCTTGAGTGGGTATTAGTTTTTCCATAATGTTGTTATAGTAAGTTTGAATTTTAATTGGTATTTATCAATATGTAAATAACAGGACAGTTTGTGTGTGGTAACAAGCACTGTGATGAGAAAAATGGTTTAGCAAGTTACGAGGCATGTATTCTTACTAGCAAGTTGATGTATAATTCAAAATATCTATTTTTGGAAAGTCTTGCCTGTATTTAATGCAATTGTGGCTTTTGTTTTGGTTGACAATATTTTTGTTTCACGTGTTTGTACATCATATAAAGGTTTTTCTTGTGGAATTCTTTCTGTAAGTCTTGAATTCAAGTTATTCTATGATTTTGTATGCATACCATTCAGGGCTGGCAGATGGTAAATGGATCCTTTTCTAACCGGAAGAGTTGTGAGTAAAAGTCAATGGCTTAGTAAAACTTAATGAAAATGGAATCTTAAGCTGTCAAGGTAAAATTACTGCTTTCATGAAAACTTAAGTGAAAATGTTTTGATTGGAATTAGGCTTCCTTCCAATCAAATATCAATTATATGGTGATTATTGCAATTTTCATGACCCCAATTGGAAAGAGATGTGGTGTTTGTGTTTTATTTTAGTGGTGTTTGCAAGGATTGCAAGGAATTGTGCTTTGCCAAGCAATGTGATGGCAATTTGATGGTCAAAGGAAAGGCATCTAGCCATCAAAATTTTGTCATTTTTGTTAATTTTATATAGTCTAACCATTTGTTCCAAAAGCTCAAGCTATTAGGAAGGGGGGCCAATAAATATTTAGTTGAATACTCCCCCTCACGTGCAAGCAAACTTTTTAAGCTTAGCATTTGGATAAACACAAATAGGGGGCATATAGTCCATTGGGCACAACATAGGTTAAATTAATATTTCTCCGGGTATATTTCGCTAATGGGATTCGAACCCTAAACCTTTGGATTTGATACCATGTAAATTTTTAAATAGTCTAACCACTTATTCCAAAAGCTCAAGCAATTAGGAAAATGAACCACTAAATATTTAGTTCAACACTAATATTAATCCTATATTAGGATCCATGTACCTGACCCCCTTTCTAGAATGAGATTAAAAAAGAAGAAAAGATTGCATGGGTCATAACGAGTGGTCAGGAGGTCTTTTTCCCCTGCTGTATTTAAGTGTTATTTTCTATTTTTGGTACTGCAAGAATTGACATAAGATGCTGTTGTTTTCAATCTATCTTATGCTGCGCATTCATCTTTTGATTATTATTTCCATGTTTTGGTTCTTATACAGGTCAACTTCGGTACTTAGAAGCAGGTGAAAACAAGCAGGCACTTGTGAAACTTGTGGCATGCAATGGGTGTGTGTTTGCAACCTGTACTTGCTTATTGTTATTTATTCTGCCATATTAGTTTATTATGTATATTTGTGTTATTTGGAACTAAAAACTCCTAATGGGCATCATTTAGTATCTTAGATAACCTACTGATTTAGTCAACTCATGCGACTCTGTAATGGCAAATAGACATGGCAGAGGAAGTTGTATAGGCAATAGAGTGCTGGGGGCATCCACTTTTTTTGTGTAATCATGTAACTGTTCCATTTGAACGAGAGCAGAAGCTTCTGTAGGATACTGTTCATGGTAGAATTTCATAGTAAAACCCTTTCTTGGGTGGAGCATTAACAAATCTTGCCTATCAGTGAAGATTTCTCGAAATTTAGCTTCAATTGTAGTGAAGTTCTATATCTCTTGCTTTTATTTGTCTATGAAGATGTGCACAAAAGCTGTCATATAAGCGCAAAAAGGAGGACAAGGAGAGGCTCACAAATAGTGAGAAGCATCAAAGAATGAGGTATATAGAACCATTTCTACCTTGAGTTCTTTTTTACTGTTGTGAGCTTTTATTTGTTTTTTTTAAAAAAAAAAGAAAAAGAAATAGAAAATGTATATATTGTGGCTTCCTCAATCATGTTTTTCTTCCAACTTCCAGAGAGAGAGCTCAAAATTGCAGTGATTCAGAGGATTCCATTGAACGAAATATTAAAAAGAGGAAAAAAGGTGCCTAGCATTTTCTGAGATATTGGCTAACTAGCTTCTTGAAACCATGTTGGAACTAGTTCTGACTTTTTTTCACAGGGTATCGATCTGCTGGGGCTGCAGAAGATGAAGAAGAAGAGGAAAATTTTGACGAGTTTCTCAGGGAAATGTTTCCGTGATCGTGTTTACTGGAAGGCCGGATGAATAAATAACTAAGTCAAGCACATTGCACATGTTCGTTGTATATAGTTGGCTACGGTTACACTGACAATGAGAAACAAAATTCATCTAGTTATCTTCTCTGCATTATGTTTCCAATCAAATCATGTCTTTGAAAGGTTCTTTATACCTGAAAAATGACTTGTATAGTTGGGATTGTTCGTTTTTAACGCGATGTGCTTCATCAACTTTGACAAATTCACATAAAACACCATCATAATAGCTTTTGATTATGGATTCTGGAGGTGCCAAAGCTTGGTATTATTAACTACGTCCACTCTACTGATGATGCCTTGGATGGTCTTACCAAGACACTTGTGTCAGGCACCAAACTTCAAACTTCTTACAAATGTAAATTGTTTGTGTAGCTAACCACAAAAAAAAAAAAAAATTCTCCAGCAAAACATGATGACTTGCAATAATTTATAAAAAACAATAATTATTTATAAGATATTTAATTTTTTTGTATATTCTTGTATAAACATATGTAATATATTTATTAGTAAATTGGATTATGTTCTTGTTGGAGTTTGCTAAATCGAGTTCGAGTATAATTATTTACATTAATCATTTTACTTACACCGTAGAAAAACAATGATGATTTAATAATAAACAATTTAATTTAATTTAAACTATTAGTTATAATCCATAAATTTAACTTAAATAATATAACACTCACCTCAATGACATGAGCCAATTTTAAGTCCACCGCCATGAGCCTCTAATGCCGCTGCCGCCGCCGCTGCTAAAGCCCTGGCCATGGCCGGCGAGGACCACCCGAACCATCTTCTTCCTCCTCCTCCTTCCCCTCTCCCTCCTCGTCTTCTCCATCTTCCGATCCCGTCCCTTCCCCCAAAAGCACCCATCTTTTGACCCCGGCGAGCTGCTCCGCACCCGCCCCTGCAACTACACCGACGGGGTCTGGGTCCGGGACTCGCCGGCGGCGGAGGCGGCTGTGCGGTATGGGAGCAGCTGCAAGGAGATCTTCAAGGGTTGGAACTGCATTGCCGGCGGGAAGCCCAACGCCGCCGGCTTGAACGGCTGGCGGTGGCAGCCCAGGGGCTGCGACCTCCCCAGGCTCGACCCGCTTCGTTTCCTTGAACGATTTCGCCACTCTAGTATAGGTATAATGATGTTTAGTTATGTTGTTATCCGTAATATATTGGTTGGAGATGAGATAGTAGTGTTTTGTGATGGATTTGTGGTGTGGTTTGTACAGGTTTTGTGGGGGATTCTTTGAATAGGAACATGTTTGTGTCTCTCGTGTGTATGCTCAAACGTGTTTCGAGTGATGTCAAGAAATGGCGTCCTGCTGGTGCTGATAGGGGCTTCACGTTTCTCAGCTACAATCTGACCATTGCTTACCACAGAACTAATCTGCTGGCTCGTTATGGTAGGTAAGAAGCTCCGGTTTCATCCATCTGTTATGATGAAAGTTTCTGTGTTTTTTTTTTTTTTGTATTTGTTGAAGCTCATTGAGATATTGGTCTGCCCAACAAAACAAGAAATAGGGGATTTATAGTTAAAATCTAAGGCTTGTAGGAAAGCTTCATTGATCTTCTTTTTTTGTGAGTTTAAAGTCTTAAAAGGAGGGTAGTGATAATTATGTGGATTATTAGTCTGAATGTTGATCTGTTATTGCTTCTAGACCTGGTATTTCCAATTCTCTGTGAGATATTGGTCTGCTCAACAAAGTGAAATATAGAAAAATTATAGGTAACATTGAAGAAGACTTGTAGAAGAGTACTTTCATTGGTCTTCATTTTTATGAGTTTAGGTCTTAAAAAGTGAGTACTGATGATCATGCGGATTATTTTTATTATTGCTTTTAGCCTTGAAGTTTTTAAGGCTCTGCATGTGGATGAATTTTTTATTATATATTGAGAAGCTAGTAAGCATAATTTTTCTTAGAATCTCTCACCTGCTATATGGCTCAAATGTTTGAGGACATTGACTTCAATTTGGATTTAAAACAGAAGTTGGTCATCAAATTAAGCATATTACTTCCTTTGTGATCATTCTATATAGTTTTCCAATCACTCTTACAGCAGTAGTTTCTTCCCGTTTTCTTTTGGCATGCATTGGTTGATGTTGATGGTAACAATCAATGTGCTCTCCTTTAAACAGGTGGTCTGCAAATAAGGATGGAGGAGTTCTCGAGTCTCTCGGATATAGACAGGGTTATAGGGTGGATGTTGATGTTCCAGATCACACGTGGATAGATGCTCCTAGCTTTCATGATATTCTTATTGTAAACACAGGACACTGGTAATCTATATTTCCTCCCTCTATTATATTGACATTTAGTCACACATTCACTTCAAACATGGATAGTTATTTTCTGTTTTGAGTTGTGTTCATTTTTATCCATGTATCGTGACTAAACTTTTTAAGGCGTGCAACTTAAAATAGAAGGATGATGATGTAAAATGTGATTCAACTGCTTAAATTTTGGACACCTATGAAAACCTTGTTTGGGGAAATGATTAGATAAGAAGACGTACGGTGATAACAGTGGATCCATAGTTATTATTGTCATCTAATACTTCAATGAAAATGCTTTGTTTCTTATACGTTTGATTGTCTTATATTTTACAAGTTCTAATTTGATGGTTCTGAATAAAGTAGTCTCCTTCAAATGGTTAGAGAACCCAGTGAGAGTTTACAATGCCAATATATAACTGAGGAAGTTTTGCTAATGATGGCATAAATGAATGGTCTTTTCTTTTCTTGATATTTGTGGAAGTGTCTCATTGATATTGCACAATTTCTAAAATCTTACATGTGTTTTAGGTGGTGGGCGCCATCAAAATTTGATCCATTGCAATCACCAATGATATTTTTTGAGAAGGGTATACCAGTGCTTCCTCCTTTATCTGCCGAGCTTGGCCTAGATTTGGCTCTGAAGTATATGGTAGCGTACAACCTATTTATCTTAATCCATGACATGTTACCTGCTGGAGTTTGTAAATATAAGCTTTGCTGTTGGTTTTTCAGTCAGAATATGACCTACTGGGCTCTGTCTGATGTGGCCAAACCATGTTTGGGTTGAAATTCCCTTGAGAGATTTTAGTAAAGGAGATTGTTGACTATATTCCACCTCTATTCCTCGATTTCCCAACTGCGCTTTTAAAAATCTCAACCCATGTCTTGAATATCAGGTTATATATATGAAAGATTTGTTGAAGCTGCTGAGAAGAAAAATTTTCACCTATTTCTATTTTTCCAGTTGAACTTGACGTTGTTTTTCTTTTTGTGGACACTTTAAAGAAAACATTCTAAGTGCAAAAAGTAGGAAGAGATATCTTAAGTGAATGCATTAATACATTAATAATGTATTTGTGGTTTGTGATTTGTAGACCACTACCTGTCATAACTGGTAGCATTTATAATATTTCTGCAGATAGAATTTATTGAGAAAAAGATGATGCCAGGGGCGCCAAAATTTTTCCGCACTCAGTCTCCAAGACATTTTGAAGGAGGTGATTGGAATGAAGGTGGGTCATGTCGACGCGTACAACCATTATCACACCAAGAGGTTTGGGATTGTGATTTATATAGTCTCTGGTGTTCGTGAGAAGGATTGCAAATAAAGAACTTTTCTCCTGCTTATGAACTTGAATGACAGGTTGAGGAATTGTTTTCCATTGAAAGAAATGGAACCAATGTGGAGGCGCGTCTAGTAAATCAATACTTACAAAAGGCCCTTCAAGGCTCAGGTTTTCATGTTCTAGACATCACCTACATGAGCGAATTTAGAGCAGATGCCCATCCGTCTACTGCCGGTGGCAAGAAGCATGAAGATTGCATGCACTGGTGCCTGCCAGGAGTCACAGATACTTGGAATGACATTCTTTTTGCGGAACTAAACAACATCTAGTTCGCTGTTCACCGTTCGTCTACAATAATTCATTTTTGTGAAACCTGTTGAAGTGTGGCGTTTGAATCAGATACTCCTTGGAAAATCGCTTGTTGTGGGTGTTCATTAGATCATGCCAATTGATTTAATTCATTTTTTCGTGAATTGTGTGGACTGTCTTTGATTTGTAATTCTGCTTGTTATAATTAGCTAATTAGTCTACAAAATGAAGGTGCCTAGTAGATATATGATGCAAAGGTGTAAATATCATATCATAATTCATAAAGGTTTACATATCATATATATATATATATATTTGTAAACCATGAAACATCGCGTTGCGTCGTCTTCCTCGCAGCTAAACCCTGCTCTTCCGGTGATGATGGCGAATTTGTGTTCTATAGGTATGTTCTTTTAAGGGTAGGGTAAATCGATTTTTCTTCTTCTTTTTCATTTTGACTCTTCGTAAACTGCATGATGGGTTGGATTGTATTTGCTTGAATTTTGATCATGTCCTGTCAAGTTTTGGAGTGTTTAAGAGCCTTATTTCCGTATATCTAGTAGGTACAATCCGTTTCCTTTTTATATCTAATTTATAACTCAGTGTGCCTGGTTTTGAGTTACCGAAAATTGTTGGCAAAGTTTTGTGGGACGTAGTGGTATGTATGAGGAATTAAGCGTTGAAATTTTAAGCTCGGTTATTTTACTGTGAAGTTTTGTTGTGAATGTTTATTTTTTATAATTTGATGGTAGGATTTGCTTTCCTTGTCTGTAAAGTGGTTAGGTTTTCCATTTTTTAAATATTTTTTGCAGAAATCCTGTAGGGTGAAATTGATGTTTGTGACAAATTGAGAGTTGAAGAATTTGTACTTGCTTATCTGGCATTTGCTTCTTTGTCTGAGAGAAATGTTTTCAAGAATCAATTGATAGAATAAACCTCTTAAGTTTTGGTGCTAGTGTCTTGTTTGAATGTGCTTGCAATTCGTTTGGTTTTATGTAACTTATTCTGTTGCATTATTTGCATTAGTAAAAATTGGTCACAAAATCTTATTGGATTGAAGGATGCTCCAAGTGTTGAATGTAACACCCCAAATCCGGTTCACCCTTGTGAACCGAATCGGCATGTTACAGGCCCCGGTTAGGTCGGCTAACCCGAACCCAACGCGTGCGGATCCAATCTCGGCGTCTTAAGATGAGGATACCACTCGTCATGTATGGATGAATGCATAAACCTAAACATGATACTACATGGTTGACATACAACTAATTTTCACAACAATACAATTGCAATCAAAATCAGTTAAAATTCTAAAACAAAATGGACAGAATTTCCCCTAAAAATGTAATTAGGGGCCACCCTGTCGAGATGATGTATATATATAAACATATAAACAGATCAACATTTTTAGTCACACAAAATCTAATCTACAGCATTATGAAACTTGGGTCTCCGCCCATCTGTGCAATCTATTTTCATTTCCTTTTTCTTGCCTCACATTCTGTCATCATGTTTATCATTCAATCATGTCATCATGTATCTCATTGCCTCACATTAATGCTAATACAATAAAATCATAGACGAAATATCAAACCATTCAATCACGCAATATGTGTGTGTGCAAAAGACCTCGTTGCTCCTCCGTCCAGGCTGGCACCTCCATCTCATCATGGTTACCTACATATAGTAGAAAAACGTCAGTAACAATTGTTACTGGTCCAAAATATAACTATAACAAACTGGCTATGAGAGCAAACTCTCATATGAAAGAAAATCCATATACTCCTCATGAACTCTCTCTAGGGCATCTACTGAGGAGCCACTGGGCTGCAGACCCGGTAGCATCCCGAACTGACTGAACTGCTGCTGCTGTTGCCGTTGTAGGCAATTTCTTCATTTTCTGGTCTCAAATCCTAAGCCCTCTCCTTACCTCCATATTTCTCCTGGCCTTGAGCTCGAAGGCCGAGTACTCTCAGGCAGTCGCCATCAGTACCCTTTGAACCACAAGTCATGACATGCGCTGTACTAAACAGTACCCGTAAACCTCCACGTTCTCCGGGTGTGAGGAACTCAAACGCGGGGTTGTCAGGATCCCTCGGGAATGGAACAGTCCCCTGGCACTAATCCAGAGCCCGCTTTGACTGTCACGGCATCCTCTGCATGGTACGTGCAGTCGATTTCTCCGTCTCTGATCTCACTGAAAA
>JAVDBV010082295.1:0-11650 GCA_032619315.1 Piper longum | reverse complement strand
AATATCACTGTACATGATGGACAATGATGTATTCCGTAAATAGATTAATCAATATGCGTGTTGGTTATCACTTTACAATATATGAATTTAGGCTAATATTGACATGAGTTTCTACTAATTCAAGCAATGTATGCATGCATGCATTAGGAGTGACAAAATAATAATATATATACAACAAAACAAATAGGAGTGACAAACTTTGTGAAAAGAGAAAAATGGAGAGGAAGTTGATCAGCCAGATTAAATTGTTGATCCAGCTAATCTGTAAATGACACATGACAGTCTTCCGTTGCTGACACATGACGACATGTAACACTGACACTTGACATAAACCCTATACAATAAAATATGGAGAAACGCTCTCATTGGTGCCAACACATTATAACTAACGCATACCCAAAATATAGCTTTATAAATGAGAGCCAAGATAAGAAGATGAAATAAGTCTGAAACATAAAAAATGATCAAAAAATCCAAATGACATAGAATAAGAGGCAAGATGAACACAATGAAAGGAGTATATCCGATGTCTAAATGTACGCAATGTCAAACCCTAAAAATTCAATGTGCACACTTGTAATAACCCACCTCAAGTATAAATTAATAGGTCTAAATCATCCTTTCAAAAATAATTAACCAAGCCGAAAATTTATAGACACATCCTCACTTATATATTGGATCTTATTTTAAAAGTGTTGAATGTGGGACTAATTTTTAGGAGTATTATAATCCATCCAACTTTAAAAAATTCTTTCTAGAATTCATATTTTTTTCATCCGATGGCTAGCTCCCTAGTCTACATTTAGTCCATGCCATCATCCAATACCTCCTAGGTTGGCTTGGACACAACTTTTAACAACCCACCCAAGTATAATTTTATAGGCCCAAGTAATCTTCTTAAAAATAGTTAATCAAGTAAAAGATATAGACATATTTTCACTTATATATTGGATATTTTAAAGGTTATTACAACACTAGTATAACCATAAACCAATAAAATAATGTGTGAACGCAACAATCAACAGCGAAGATCTATACATCTCATAACCACCAATATACATAATAGTTGGGAGAATCGGCCGAGTCGGATCGGAATCGGCCGATTTAAATCGGATCAGCGCCGTGCCGATCCGATTTCGGGGCCGAATCGGTAGGCCCCGAATCGGCGACGGAATCGGCCGATTCGACCCGATTCCGACCGATTTAAATCGGAATCGGGGTAAATCGGTGTGAATCGGTTTTTTAAGAAAATTATTAAAATATCCTTGTATTTATATTAAATAAATTACTTATACATGGGTAAAATGGGAATTAAAAATGGACAATGACCAAAGTACCCCTAAATAACTAAAATACCCTTGTTCTTATATTAAATAAATTATTTATGCATGGGTAAAATGGGAATTAAAATTTAATACAACTTTATATGTAGTACAATTGTTGGGGAGGCAGCAGCGACGTCAACTCCTAATGATGATCAAAACTCCATTGGAGAAATGGTCTGGAAAGCCTGCTAGAGATTATAGTTCCTTACATGTGTTTGGTTCCACTGCATACTACCATGTTAAGGAATCAAAGCTGGATCCAAGAGCAAAGAATGCGATATTTATGGGGATCACCTCTGGTGTGAAAGGCTATCGTCTTTGGTGTCCAGAAAAAAAGAAAGTAATCTTTAGCAGGGATGTCACCTTTGATGAATCTACCATGTTGAGAAAGGTGACCTCTGAAAATATGAAGCAGACAGATGATACTCCCAAACAGGTGGAGTTTGATGGCAAACAAATTGTCCCAGCAGATGCAGAAACTGATGTTGACTCTCCTATAATAGAAGAAGAGTCAAATGAAGAAGAGGTTCAGACCCAAGAGCCTCCACATCAACATGAATCAATTGCACAAATGAAGGAAAAGAGAACCATCAGAAAGCTTGCTCGTTATGCTGATATGATCTCTTTTATATCACCAATTGCAACTGATGATGTTCTTTCCACTTATAATGAAGTAGTTCAAAGTTCAGAACAAGAAAAGTGGAGGATTGCCATGGAGGAAGAAATTCAGTCCCTTCAAAAGAATCACACATGGAAACTAGCTAGTCTTCCAAAGGGAAAGAAGGCAATTGGGTGCAAATGGGTATACACAAAGAAAGATGGATTTTCTGACAAGGACAATGTCCGCTACAAAGCAAGATTGGTAGCTAAAGGCTATGCTTAGAAGGAGGGAGTTGATTACAATGAGGTATTTTCTCCTGTTGTAAAGCATTCCTCTATTAGAATTTTATTTGCTTTGGTAGCACAATTAGATTTGGAACTAGTTCAAATTGATGTAAAAACTGCATTTTTACATGGAGACTTGGAAGAGGAAATCTATATGTCTCAGCTAGATGGATGCAAAGTTGATGGAAAAGAAGCGATGGTGTGCAAATTGGACAAATCGCTATATAGATTGAAGCAATCTCCGAGGCAGTGGTATAAGCAATTTGACAAGTTCATGATAGGGAAAAAGTACTCGAGGAGCAAATATGATCACTGTGTGTACTTATGCAAGGTACAAGATGGATCCGATATATATCTTCTTCTTTATGTTGACGATATGCTGATAGCTTCCAAGAGTCGGACAGAAATTGAGAAGTTAAAGACTCAATTAAATAAGGATTTTGAGATGAAGGATCTTGGTGAAGCAAAGAAGATTCTTGGTATGGAGATATCTAAAAACGGGAATTTGGGGAGGCTTTGTTTGCCTCTGAAGGAATATCTGAGGAAGGTACTAAAATGTTTTGGCATAAATAAGAAATCAAAACTAGTTAGTACACCACTTGTTCCTCATTTCTAGCTTAGTGGTTCCATCTCACCAAAGAATGATACAGAACGGGAATACATGACAAAAGTACCGTATGCAAGTACTGTTGGTAGCTTGTTGTATGCAATGGTATGCTCGAGGCCGGATATTTCACATGCAGTTGGGGTTGTGAGCAAGTATATGCATGATCCTGGAAAGGAGCATTGACAAGCTGTGAAATGGATTCTAAGGTATATTCTGATTACCTTAGATGTTTGACTAGTATTTCAGCAGGAAGATAAAGTTGGTGAGTGTGTGATTGGGTATTGTGATTCTGACTACGCTGGTGATTTGGACAAGCGACGGTCAACTACTGGTTATGTGTTTACTCTTGCAAGAGCACTAGTAAGTTGGAATTCCACCTTACAGTCAACAGTGGCTTTGTCTACTACAAAGGCAGAGTACATGGCAATTACAGGGGTTGTAAAGGAGGCAATTTGGCTTCAAGGATTGCTGGGTGAACTGGGAATAAAAGAAAAGCACATCAAAGTGCATTGTGAGAGTCAGAGGGCTATTCATTTAGCAAAGAATCAAGTTTACCCTGCAAGGACGAAGCACATCAACGTCCGATATTATTTTGTTCGAGAGATTCTAGAAGAAGGTGGAGTCATAATCCAAAAGATTTCGACCACTGAGAACCCTGATAATATGTTGACAAAAGTAGTAACTGCGGTTAAGTTTAAACATTGTTTAGACTTGGTCAATATTATTACAAATTGAAAGTTAGAGCTTGCACACACTACTGAAAGTTGGATTTGTGAGAGAATTGTATGAGATTTTGTCAAGGTGGAGAATTGTTGTATGAGATTGAAAAATCCCACATCTAAATGGTGTGGGATGTGGGGGAGGGGGGCTTTCTCCCTATAGAACGCCAGTTAAAAAGTTTACTAACCTTCCAACTTTGGCAAAGACTATGAGCAATGAGGAGATGGCACTGTGAAGAAGGGATAGCCTGACAGATTGTGCCAGTCCAACTTAAACAGGCTTGCCCACTTTGGTTGGAAGATGATGCGATGAAGAGAAATATATGCTTTAAGAAATGCACAATCAGAAATAAACAATTGTTAAAATTGTGATTCACTTTTGAATTTTTTGGTTTTGATGATCTTGGTCTAGCGTATAGAAGTCCATAATTACAAGTGTTCATATTCTTACTCTTGAACTACTTCGATATTACTATTTATAATTTTAATTATATAAATCAAGAAAAATATTGTCCGCTAATTTGCTATAGACACAGATAATATTTTGGATGTTATTTTCATTATGGCAATTATATCTCTTACAAAGAAAAATATTATGAGACCAATTTTTGGTAGAGACATTGACTTTCGAGTCGAACTGAGCACGGTAGGGTAAGCATTGGTAAAATAGAAATCTGAAAACTTTTATTAGGCCGGAGTCAATTTATCTAACTACGAACAACACTAGATTACCCGGTTAAGCGGGTACACACTAGGACCGGCATGGGAACACCCGTTTTGGTCGACTCGGATGCGGATCCGGTCAGATCCAATAGATCGCAGGGCACGTTAGACCCGTATAAGATCCGATTAAAGAAGTGGAGAGGGTTTTATGAGTCGTTGGTCATCTTCCTCTGCCGCCGCTTCGAAGCCTCGGCCATGGCGATGGGATGTCGTCGGAGCTTGTGCTTCTTCCTCTTCCTCTCCCTCTTCGCACCCGCATTTTCCGATCTGATCATCACCAAGGCCGATCGACGTGTATGTTTCGATTCCCCGCTTCTGCTTTCCCATTGTTTTTCTTTTTGCTTGATTTAGGCATCAGATCTCCATAGACGTTGTTTTTTATGATATCTATTTTATTCTGGAAATTATGGAAATATGACGAGTTTTAGCTCGCTTGAATTTTCCTGTTGGAGTTTTTTGTTGCTTGGATTTGTTTTCTGTGGAAAAGATCCTATCTTTTGGATGATTTGGGTCGGATTTTGTGATTGTTGGACTCCAGTTTGATGTAATTCGTGCATCTAGTGTCTGGTGGGATCGGTTGGGTTCAATTGGATGTGTGCAGAATTGCTTTTGACATATGGCGCATAGGCGGGGGCAGTTGCTGATTTCCATGTTGTAGTAATGTTAAGCGCCAACGTTTATTACTGGTTTATGCTGTTTTTTTTTATCTTTTGCAGATTGATTTGAGCTCCCATATCATACGGGTGTCGTCTACAATCAAGGTGTGGTTCATTTTCTTGAGTTATCTTCGAATTATCCTTATCTAAGAACAATCACTCATACAACGTAGTTAGCTCTTCAAGAGTCGTTCCTTATTATGCAGCGAGAAAAAAGCTGGGACCATGTTATTGTTTTGTAAAAGATTAGATGATTTAGATCTAGGCATGCTTCTGCGTTGTGGTTGATTATGCTGACGTGTTCTAGGACGAAGTTGAATATGGGCGCTAATTGGTGCATGTGCCGCTGGCAATCATGTAGTTATTTGCATTGTGAATCGCTATATTCTACCTTTGTGCTCGACCACTCTTGCCAGTCTTGTATATAGTCTTTTAGAAACGGAGAAATATTTATGGAACATGTGCTGTGTTCTTACGACCTTTAGCTTTGTTAGTTACCTTTTAAATCTAACTTTTCAATTTTCGTGAATAATTTTTCTAAGACTAAATGTAGTGCATTTTTTCCACCTTCATAAGTAAGCATTAAACTACTATTTCTAGGCCTAGGTCTCTTACAAGAATCATCGTTTTCTAAGTTGCAAGTTTTGTTTGTTTTGGATATATAGTCTTCGAGGTCAAACGAGTAAGAAAATGGATAATACAACATTGATATGCTGTATCTGATACAATAATTTATTGAGGTTTACTTTCAGCAGAAATTGTATTCTTGAATACTTATCAAGTGGCTATCTCCCACAGATAGAATCGACGGTACTTAATTGACACATATGGAGAACTAAAGGATAGCTCAATGATTATAGGTACATTGAAAATTGGGGAAAAACAAAAAATAAATAACAAAAAAACGAAAAAAAAACTGCAAAGCTCCTCCGTTCAGATTGGAAGCAGTGTGGTTTTGATTATAAATGTAGTCACTTTCTTGCTCAAATACATGCCGCCAATCGCATGTCAGTGGGGAAATGGTCTCAATGATGACTACCACAAGGTGGAATTGTATGTAGATTTGCAAGGATATATTAGATTGGTTTGTTATTTTGATTCGTTTATATTTATCCCAGACTATTTCTTTTTAGATAGAGTGGTATGTTTAAGCAGAATAGAGAAGATGAACTGATGAACGATACACAATAACTTACATTTTTTGACATGGGTGATTACCTTCTTTTTTCTATTCATTTCTTAGTTTTATGAATTTCTCTTTTTGTTCAGGTGGAAAATAAGGGAACTACTAATGCTTTAGAGTTTCTTTTGGCAATTCCCGACTTTCAAAGCAAACATTTGGCATATTTATCTGCTTCATCTAATGATGGGAGAGGACGGTTGAAAGGCCCAGTTATTAGTCTTCCTGTTGTTAATGTTCAACTGGAATCAATGCCACCTAATTTGACCTTCTACTCTGTATCCTTTCCTAATGAATTGAAACATGGAGAATTATTTACCCTGGAAGTCCTATCCGTATTTACACATTTACTGAAACCATTTCCAGAAGAAATTAGCCAGGCCGATGATCAGCTTGTCCTGTTTCAGGACAGTGCCGTGTATCTTTCTCCATATGAAGTTCTGACCCAGTCTATTACTTTAAAGTTGCCTAGTCAAAGGGTTGAATCATATACTAAACTGCAAAACAGCAAGCTTGTTGACTCGGAGATCAGATATGGTCCTTACGAGAATGTTAAATCTTTTTCGTATAACCCCATAGTTGTGCACTATGAAAACAATCAGCCATTTGCTGTAGCTCGGGAGTTATTACGAGAAATAGAAGTTTCCCACTGGGGCAGTGTGAAAGTTTTAGAACATTACACCCTTGTCCATGGAGGTGCTCGTACTAAAGGTGGATTTTCCAGGTTAGGTTTTATACTTGCTGATGTGGAGTATGTGCAGTGAACCAAAAATTACTGTCATTACTTTTAATGTGGTTAAAATCTCGTTCTCACACAAATAAGTAAAATGTAAATCATGATTCATGAACTGCCTTATCATGCTAAGTAGTCAAGTTTTCAGATCGGTATTATCATTTAGAAAATCCCTTCTTTATCTTGTCACACTAGTTCTCGTGCTTCCTTTTAGAAGAAAACTTGATTTCTCTTTTATTATCAGTGTGGCAGTGGAGGATACAAATGTTTTTCTATTGAGCAACTTTACTCTCATGAGTCTCGTTGTAATTTATATTAAATATTTGAGCCCCCATCTTACTTTCTCCATTGGGCTGTGTTAAAGGTGACACATGATTCAAGTTGGCAATGCCAACATGGCCAGGTTATAAAATTTTGTTGAGGATGATAATCATCTTGTCAGATGAAGAATGATGTATCTTTCAATAAAAATATTTTTACCTGGTTCACCCTCATATGCTGCAGGTTTGAATACCAATCTAGGTATGCGATGAATGGATTGTCATCATTTAGACGACTTGTTGCTCGACTCCCTCCAAGGGCCCATTCTATTTATTACAGAGATGAAATAGGCAATATTTCGACGTCAAACTTGAGAATGGATTTGAAAAAGGTGAAATTTTTTCCGTGAACAATGTATTTGTAAGTACATTTATTTGGGTTAAAATTAATAACAATTCTAGCAATTTTCTTGGTGGAGCCAACCTTGCATTTATTTCGATTTTTGTGAAATTTTCATGAAATTATGATTGAAGTGTATGTCTTTCACTGCAGACAGAACTAGAAGTTGAACCACGTTTTCCCATATTTGGTGGTTGGAAAACATCCTTTACAATTGGATACAGTTTACCTCTCCAAAATTTCCTGCTTGAATCAGAAGGAAAGCGTTTCCTCAATTTCTCATTTGGTTGCCCGTTTGATGAAGTTGTTATTGACAATTTGACTGTGAAGGTAAGTAATTTTTTAATGCTTGTAAAATGTCTTTCAGTTGGTGCAGTTTATGTTTTTAATCTTTATGCACAATTACTTTATAGTTCCTAAGTTGCTAGCTCTAAGAAAATATATCATGTTCTGCCTAGAATTTTAGCCTCTCCAAAGTTCTTATTTTTTTGTTTTTTTTTTCATTTTATATACACTTAGAGAGTCTAGCTTTATGAGGTTTTTTGATTCGCAAACCCCCACTTTCATATGAAATATGGAGAAAAAAGTACATTTGAGACATGCACAAAAGCAATGGCATTATTAGTATGGTAATAGTGAAATTTGTCCTAAGGATATTATATTCTTTTTGATTAAAATTAATTTTTTTTCAAAATTATTTTTTATTTTACCTGAATAAAATTCAAAATAAGTATCTCTAAGTCATTTTCTTTTGCCGCAATTTTTCAACAATTTGGATGTGTGAGGATGAGTGATTAGGATGTTATCTACATGAACCGGAGAGGGATTTTTTTGTTCTTTACTTTTTTTGCTTCTCTTGATCCTTGAGAAACATAGTGCCTTCCTTTTAGAATTTTACTCTTCCAATTCTCTTTGTACAATTGTGTTTGTATGTTAGTGGTTGTGCATTTCAAGCATTTATGAAACAGCATCTATCCCTGGTTTATTGGATAAATTTTGTAGTGTTTCTTTTGATCTGGTGTCCTATCACTTTCCTCTTTGTGGTCTGTTGTTTTATGGAGATTCATTTTACCAGCATTTGTCATAATGTTGCTATGCATCTGCTTTTGTCATGGTCCTCATGTTCTTCTACCAGCTATACCTCCAAGTGAGTGCCAGCATATTAATTGAACATCTACCACATCTTCCTCTTCTTCTTCCACTTTATCTCTGGCTAGGGTTGGGGATATGGACCTTGTTATGCTATTCCACATATGATTGTACACTATACCTATAGTTAAATCATGAAAGTCTAAATCCTTTCCGATAGCCTTCATCCCTGTTCTTCCCGGTCTACTTCTTTCTCTCTTTTGCATATTATATAATTGTAAATCAAATCTTTTCACCACTGTTATGGAGGTTTACGATGCACATGGCCAGACCATCTCCAATGATGTTCTTGAATTTTGTATTCAATTAGCATCACTCATAATTATCCTCTCATGACCATTGGGTACCCAATCCATTGGAGTATTGCCACTTATCCATCCCAACAGAAGCATTTCCGTCGTTCTCAACTTATTGATAGAAACCATATGGTAAAACAACCTTATTGTTGTCCGATAAAATTTACTCTTCAATTACAATGGAATACATTGATCACGAAGTATTTCCAGGGTGGCCTTCCATTTCAACCATCCAGAAACAATCTGATGGGATACGTATAAATCAATATCTGCTTTTGCCTCAACCCAAGGCACTTGGAGGATATTTTTTATCAAAGCTTTTGATGCTCTAAGTGTATAAAAGACTCCCTATGTTCATGTTCTTCTTGTTTTTTGACTTTGCCAATGCTCGTGTTCATACTTTCTTATCGCATCTTGCATTGTCGGTAAAGGAGGGTGGTGACACCAGAAAGCCAACGGATCTTTGTCATTTCTTATTACGTGGATCCTTGAACTTCTACCACATACTATAGAAAAATGTGTTTTTGCATTTTCTTCTATCATTTGGCTGTTGGTCATTCAATCATGGGAAATCATGGAGTTTAGTTGATGTATTATATATTTTAACCAACTTTAGTTTGATGTTGCAGGTTGCGTTACCCGAAGGTTCTAGGGAAATTTCTGTTTCTATACCATTTTCAACAAAAGAATGGAAGGAGGTCAGTAATATTTTTTAATATGAAAAAAATGATTTCTGTTCGTGAACAAGTTTTGCTTTTGCCATGATTGGGTGTTCTGTTAGTTATCAATGCTCCGCATTGCCTGATATATAAGAATGCACGTGCAGACGAAATATTCTCATTTGGATATTACTGGAAGGCCAGTAGTTGTGTTACAGAAAGACAACATTGTGCCTGAGCATAATCAGCCGTTTCAGGTGAACATTATTCTCTTTTTGTTCAAACAGTGTTTAATTAATTATTTATTTGCTTGGGACAAAAAATATTGTTTATTTTGTCTGCAATTACAATTTGGCAAATTCTCTTCCTGCTGCAGGTCTACTACATATTCAACAGCCTATCTTTGCTTCATGAACCACTTATGCTGATCGTGGGAATATTTGCTTTTTTCCTTGCTTGCATTATTTACATGCATGCTGATTTATCAATTTCTAAGTCCAATGCTTCTTATTTGGCAAGATTGCAATATGAGGAGGTATAAATAGTTTTTTATTTTTATGATTTGTTTCTTTGATTAATTTTTTTGCTAATTTATGCACGATCTAGATTCCCTTAAATTGATTTTTGTTATTTTTTTTCTAGTTCGTTGTGGTGTCTTATGATGCTTAAAACAACTATGGCAAATGTTTTGCTTGTAGACTCGCTCCACGATCCAGCAAGTCTTGAGTACTATCCGACTCTGTTTGAATGTTCGTGATAAGTTGGAAGCATCCCTACATGATCTTTTCAGGACAGGAGATATTCAGAAGTGCAAATCAGTTCGAAAAGCTGCAGATTCTTTGCTGAAAGAATATGGAAAAGAGCTGAAGATGTTCCAATCTTCCTTGGAGAGTTGTTCACAGGAATTGAAGGTTTGTTTGGTTCATGTCATTAATTCATGGTTACTGGTTCCTGGTCTTGTGAGCAATATGTTTATTATAGCCTATTATTTCTATAAATTATCCAGTCATCTATGCTTCAATTATGTGTTTTGGAGGAAAGCACTCTTCAATAAAGGTTTAAGAATCACCGATGATACTTGTGCTAGTTCATTTATTGATTGACTTGAAATATTGTTGTGTGCTCGATGACAGTGGCCATAGCTGACAATACTTGATAAGTTCATTTGCACCTCGTATTCTACGAGATGTTTAAATGACCAACACACTTCTGTTTTTGTTTGTGGTTGTGTTAACAGCTGATTGTTAATGAATTGGTTTCAAAGGAGAGAGAGGCTCAAGAGAAATTAATGACGAAACAATTGATCGTGATTGATTGCTACGAGAAAAAAATGACAGCCGCAGATATTGAGGGTAGAGTTCGCCAGCACCAGCAGAAATATTTAGCCATGCGACAAGAAGTTGATGATTTGGTGGATCGATTGGACGAGATATGATCATTTTTTCCACTTAACTATGTCTTTACTTTTATGATGTAAAGTAGGCATCCGTCCGAGAAGACACCTATTGTGAGAATTTTGTTGTCTATTGAACTCTTCGTAGTGATAACTTTTTGGCATTCCTAGTTTTTGCCTTCTTACATTATGGAGGAATCTGGCTAAGAGAGTCGTTCTAATTTTGGAGTCGGGTGGATCATGTTTTAGTATCAACACTTGCTTAACCATTTATGGTAGTGCAGACCTGCATGTATCTGCCTTGAAGACATTGGGTAAGGTTCACTGTTGTGTAGTTTGTTAAATAGTTAAACCATGACCAACTTATGCTATAATATTGATGAGTATTGATTGTTCATTTGTCACTAGCATGGTTGATGAATTTGGAATCGGCCTATTTAAATTGGATTGGGCCGAATCCGATTAAAATTTAGGCGGAATTGGTTTTTGAATTGATTTTGGGTAAATTATTAAAATATTTTTATTTTTATATTATATAAATTAATTATACATGGATAAAATAGAAATTTAAAATTTATAATGATAAAAATACTTTTTGCCCTCCCTTTGCCGCCGTTGCTGCCTCTTTGCTTTGGCGGGGTGGGGCTGGAAGGGGGAAGCAGGGG
>JAVDBV010082291.1:0-11947 GCA_032619315.1 Piper longum | reverse complement strand
GGGGGAGACAAGGGCACGATGGGGTAAGGCTGGGCAAGGGGGCAGCGGGTAGCGTGGGGTGTTCTCATACCATTTGTAAGAACTCAGCTCAAAGTTCAACGTAATGGGCTTAAATCATCTTTTTTAAATAGTTAACTAAAGTTAAAAATCTATAATTCATTCCCACTTATATAAATAGAATCTTGACTCACTAGGTATTAGATGTGGGATTAAATTGATGGATCTCATAATCTACCCACCTTAGAAAATTTTGTTCCCAAAATTTTACATTTGGCTCGTTGCCAATCCCAATCCACAGCCTTCTTTACCAAAATTAAATATTTATAATTCATTCTCACTTATAAATAAGATTTTAGCTTAGTAAACATTAAATGTGAGACTAAGTTGAAGGATCTCGTATCTAGCGTGCCAAATGTAAAATTTAGGCACGCTAGATACCTAGAAAAGGTGGAAGAAGAATGAAGGGTAATTTAGGCAATAAAAATTAACTTGTTTTTTACTCGAGCTAATAATAATAAAATAAATTTTAAAAATACAAAATAAAATATAACAAAATAAAATACAATAAAAAATAATTTAATTACGTATTTTAAAATAATGTGGGGGACACGCAGGAGATCAATGATCAATTTTAATCGATTAACGTGAACTGATTTTTATTCGATTTTTGATGAATCGGTCCGATTCAATGACTCTCTTCAAATTTAATTTAACATTCGATTTCAATTTTTGAAACTATAATAAGTACTATAATTTAGTACTCGCATAAAAGAACACATGGGAGACAAAAGTCCTCTTACATATTATTTTTTGATGCGGTGCACCGCACCTTACCTTGTTAAACTATCTGTCGAAAATGTAAATAGACCTCATTCAATAACCATGTGTCATAAAATTAACTCCTAATAACCGACTCTCCCAAAATCAATACTGACCAGCTTTTTCACTTCTCCACAAGATGATGATTCATCTTTCAAAACATTAATACGCCCTTTACATTTCAAGATGAATATGCCCACCATTTGCTTGGAAGCATGGATATGAATCCAAATCTCAGTACATGACTATTAGATGTAATTATAATTAGCATCGAACCAAATTAGACTCTAAATCATTTGAGATATAATAATCCTGACTTAGGAAAGACGTCTCATTTGTTACCTATAAATAAGACCCCCTGCGTAGAGCAGACTCATGAGATAAATTAAGAAGGTTTTCTCACCGCCCTACTTTCTTATTTGATTTTGAGATTTCAGATATAAGTTGTCAACTATAATATTAACTTTTAAATCACCATTTCTATCAGTGACAAACATCTTTCATCTTATTTCCCTGTAAGTTATGCAATTTATTAAATTTATTTATTTAGCGTAGTGATTTGCTTGATTACCATTAACATCATATATCTATATTTATATATATACGTAGGAAGATCGCCTAAATATCAACCATGTCGTCGTTGAGGGAAGCATTTAAGGGACACCCAGTATGTGTCCACGACCACCACCCAGACATCAACCTTGCAACTGTATCGGAGGTGCCAGACTCCTACTCATGGCCGACGTTGGATCGCCTGACCACCGTCGACGAGGCGGTGCCGGTGATTGACTTGACGTCGCCGGATGTGGCGACAAAGTTAGGCAATGCATGCCACAAGTGGGGAGTCTTTCAAGTGTTGAACCATGGGGTGGACACTAGGCTGCTTGACAGCGTCGAATCGGAGAGCTGGCGGTTGTTCTCGCTGCCGGCGGAGCAGAAGGCCAAGGCAGCACGCTCGCCAGACGGTGCTACCGGCTATGGCACCGCCCGGATTTCGTCCTTTTTCTCGAAGGAATTGTGGTCGGAGGGGTTCACCATTGTTGGTTCCCCACTGGAACATGCTCAAAACCTGTGGCCGGATGACCACTCGCACTTTTGGTAAGACATGCACACATAGGCCCCCAATTTGACAACTCTCTCTAATTTGTAGCCAATTGGGCGCTTATGAAGGGCTTTAACACCATGACATATATGTGGGATCAAGTGATCTTATGTGGTTCATCATGGACACTTCCACACTACTGTAAGATAGTGTTGTTTTTAGAAGCTTATAATGAAGCTTTAATGAAGGAAAATTCTTCATGTTAGTCACTTTTGTCCCGACTTTATTAGATTTTTAACACGTTTGTTCACTTACTATATTTACGGACAAAGTTCCACTTATTTTTAAGATCAGATACTGGTCCATTAAGTGTTCACAACTGATGTTAAACATCAGTTACTGTTCAATTAAATGAGATGGGGCATGCCATCTTAATTATCTATTGTATAGATTTGAGTCCGATGCTAACTAAACTTATGTTACTTTCCAGTGAAGTGATGGAAGAATACCAGAAAGTGATGAAAAAATTGGCCGGGCGACTCATGTGGCTCATACTGGAGTCATTAGGGTTGGGCAAGGAGGAGGTATCATGGGCCGGACCGGACGGCGACTTCGCCGCCTCAACTGCGGGTCTGCAATTGAATTCCTACCCGGCTTGCCCCAACCCGGACCAGGCCATGGGCCTCGCCGAGCATACCGACTCGCCCTTCCTCACCGTTCTCCACCAAAGCAACACGCCCGGCTTACAAATCCTCAGCGGCGAGTCGGGGAAGTGGGTTGCCGTGCCGTCGCTATCGGGCGCATTGGTGATCAATGTCGGCGACCTCCTCCAGGTCCTGTCCAATGGCCGGTACCGGAGTGCCCTACACCGGGCGGTGGTGAATGGAGCAAGTCACCGGCTCTCCGTCGCGTACTTGTGGGGCCCGCCTCCCGATGCACAATTGTGCCCTTCCAACAAACTAGTTGGGCCGGGGCAGCAGCCATTGTACCGGCCAGTGACCTGGCCAGAGTACCTGGGCATCAAGGCCATACACTTCAACGAGGCGCTCTCCGAAATCAGATCTGTGACCCATTAACGAAATTGAACTCTATTGAAATATGATCTAATAATATGTAATAAGATCAATGCCAATAAATAAATTTAGTGCTATCAGCATCCCTGAAGAATTTTTTGTGTGGGATTAATCGGGTCAAAAAATATAGTCCGTGAGATAAAAATTTGCTGAATTTTTTATGTATTTTTTTCATTGCGTTATATTTTGGGTCAGATCATTACAAATAGAAGAGAGACCCGTGATACTTATTAGAAATCCCTTATCAAGTCCATTGGTATTAGGGGTCTATTGGACTAAGTTTATGGATCTCACAATTTACTATCTTAAAAAATTTCGTCCACAAAATTCTTACATTTGGCCCATTATTAACCTTAACTCAAAACCTTTCACGACCCGTGACTCGCGACCTTATATGACCTGTGACTAAGAGCCTAACTAACATAAGTAGTCCAACCCATTGTTTGACACAGAACTTAATTATTCTGATACAATTTGTAACGATCTAGCCTAAAGTACAACATAATAGACCAAGTTTTTTCTTTGAAATGGTTAACCCAAATTAAAGAATAGAACATAATGTATAACAGTAAGTTGACTATAATTGAAGGCTGTAGTTTGAATTCGTTTTTGACACAAATACTCCATGGTTTTTCAAGTTGAATACAATGGATGACTCCTTATTTGACACATATTTATGTTTTGACTCCCAAAACTGAGTTTTCCCAATCAAGTAAAAGAAAGGTTCTGAACTTTTCTTTTAATCTAGTTAAATTAATATTTGTTTATCATTGCAAGCGTCAAAATAAATATTATCTACTAATTTTATTTATCCTTCTTGTTGCATAAAAAAGGCTTGCTTTTGAATCAACTCAAGCTGGTTCTACTGATAGCCTATCAAGTCGGCTCCAAAATTTTAAATAGGGGTGCTAAACGAGTGAGCAAGCCGAGCTCGACTTGTGTTCGAGCTCGGCTCGAATAGTTCGAAGTTCGTTCGAACTCGACTCGAGATCGAACGAGTTTTGAACATACACGCTAAAACTCGACTCGAATATTTTTTACGTGTTCGAGCTCGACTCGAGCTCGAATACACTTAAACTGTGAGGTCGAACCTAGCTCGTTCGTGAGTTCGAAATCGGCTCGTTTAACTCAATTAAAAAAATGAAGTTGGCATGATTTAAACCCACAACCTTGAGGTCAAGGATTTGATTACCTACCATCTCAACTATCTCACCTTTTTTTATTATATTGTATATAAATAAATATAATTAGTTACTATTAAACTTATTAGTATATATATATAATATAAAAAAATATTATTATATTATTTTATCGAGTGAGTCGGGCTACGAGTCGAATTCGAGTTATAACCGAGTCGAGTCGAGTCGAACATGGCCTTGCTCAAGCTCGGCTCGTAGGATTCGAATTCGAGTCGAGCATTTAAATATCGAGTTTCGAGTCGAGTCAAACTGAGTCGAATGTCAAATGCTCACGAGCTAGCTCGCTCAATTAGCACCCCTATTTTTAAACCATGCTTACCCATGGAAAGACCAATTTGGACTTGCTAGAGCCTTGTCCAATATGCAGAACTAGGCATATTTATTTGGTTTATTCAACCAATTTTGCCTACAATATTACTTAGTGCACACAACCTATAATTTATTATATGTTATTCCTTTATTCCCTTGCCTAAAAGCAAATTACCAATTAGCGGCACTGCCTAGACAGCCAAGGAAGAGAGCAGAAGGGAAGAGTCCCCTTGGCGGAAACATCAGTCCAATGACCCTTGGAACCATGGTATGGGGTGGCTCGATTTGGCCACTCTGTGGCGGTAAGATTGTCGCCCACATCGGTGCAGCCGGCCCCCGCTAAGGGGTGCCCTTCATAATTTTTATTTTATTTTTTTAATCTTAAGGATATTTTTCGGAATTTTAATTGAATTTTCTATTTTTTTAGTAATTTGCTTTGATTTTCCTACAAATTGGTAATATCAAGGGTAAATAATTTCTTCAAATTGATGCTAGGACAATTAAAAGTTTAAAAATTAATATTGAGGTATAGGTGAGTTTTATAATCACATATAAAATAATTAAATAATATTCAATTAAAATCATAGTAGAGTCTTATACTATTAGTATTTATATTTAAAGTTACTTCAGCTAATTTGATCATCTTTCTAACTATTTTTTTTCATACGGTAAATAAGACATTTTTGTTTCATTTAGTTCAGAGTAATTGGTAAATAGATAAATTAGATAACCATTTACAACCCTAAATTTATAGCAATGAATGAAAAGCCTAAACTCACCTAAGAATTTAGGTCTATACATGGTCAACTGATTTAAAATTTTTGCAACCATTCCAATTTAAAATAGTATGAAATAGATATAAATTTTTACCAAATAAATAAATAGTAAAATAAAAAATTACTAAGCTAATTTGAGATGATGATGATGATGATGATAATAATAATAATAATAATAATAATAATGAAAGGCTATATATATCATGCCTATTTTACTGCTAAATTTATTTGGTAATTTTATTAAAAATAGTAAATTATCCTAAAAAGTACACAATTTGATAATCAAGTTATTTAATTAATTATCATAACCTAGTTTATAAGGAAATATTATTTTTAAAATTTAAAAGTCTATTTATGAATTTAAGTTTAAATTTTAATACTATCTTAAAATAGTAAGCATGTTTTGTAAGTAGTGAAAATATGATCGTTACAAATTATGTCAATAAGAGAAATTAAGTTAAGGATTAAATGATTATTGAGGAGACAATAGACACTTGAGGAGGAATAACATAACTAAACTAAAAGGGTATGAGAATTTTCCCATGGTTTTTTTTGGTATTGTCGAATAAATAACCGCCCATAATTTGTCAAGATTAAATTAAACAATCAACAACACTTACATAAAAAAATCACAATATAACATATTACTCGGTCTCTCATCATATGATAAATATGAGAAGACATGCAACTATATGGGGAATCGTAGAGACAGAGTTATTTTAAGAGGTACGCGAAATTTGAATAAAATTGTAGAAGTGAGGAATATTTAATATTTTGGCTGTTTGTATTGATAAGGTTGGTTGTCTATTGAGTATGCGTTTTTTTTTATATGCATGTGTGGAATTGTATTGTAAGGTGTGAGATGAGATACATAGCTGAACTGAAAAGACTATATAATTAAAAGTGTTGTTTTATGAGTTTCCTAATTGGAATGTGTTTCAATTAGAGATTGTGAGTTATTTTTAACTGGAGGGTGCGTGAGGATTTTTAAATTGAAATAATTTGTGTACTTATTTTTTATAATAATGGATGGTTCATAATTTTCTTTATATTTTGAGGTTACACATTAAATTATTGTGTTTTTTTATTGACTCTTATTCATTATTTATCAAAGTATATCAAGACGTTTAGGGATTTTGTGTGTTGAAATCCCAACACATAAGAGCAATAATTGTCAAAACTAACAAAAACACTACATTAAAAAAAATTCATATCATAATATTTTAACTTGAAGTAAACTCTATACACTCGGCTAATACCACTAGTAATTTAACTAAGACCACACTTCAAACTGATTAAAATTTTATGAAGTAAAAAGAAAATTACATTATATAAAATGCACATTATTTAAAAGCCGAAAATTTTATATTATTCAGGCTATCAAAAAATAACACACAATACAAGCCAAGTGACGGGCAAATCATAAACATAAACCTACCACAAGCCGTGCAACTTCTTAATTATTCATAGCAAAAACAATTTCCGGAGGAGGCCGACAAAACATTGCATTTGATATGCAACGTTCACTGCAAACAAAAACTAGCAAAAGAACCAACAACAAAGCAACTTTCAATTACAGAGTCACATAACAGATTTGCTGTTCAACAATCAGCATGAACAAAAAGCATACATCTTTAACGATGAATACAAATTTGCGGATAAATCCAACAATCTTATTCATGATAAAATGAGGTCATGGGGACTTTGACAGAAAAATAAACGTAAATGCAAACACGGTTATAATCATCTGACTCATATTTTTTTTACTTGCGAAGAGTCTTCACAACAGATCTCACATTGAGCTTCTTGAGATCAGCGTATGATGGCATACAACCCACGAACATCACAGGAGCACCAGAGATGTAGACCATTGAGAGGGCAACTCTCCAACCTGCATCAAATCAGATTATTATAGTCTTTTTGGTCTCTTGTGCAATGAAAATTAGTAAAAACCACTAAATACCTTGTCAATAGTATCAAACTTAGTCAGCAGTATTCTATCAATCAGCCTAGGGCTGGTAGAAGGGGAGAGATCTGCAAGTAATTGCAAGGAGAAGTAAAAAGTGAGATAAAACTCTACTAAACCACTGCCAAAAAAGAGCCAAATGCAGATAGGAAATCAAGAAGCTATAAACCCAGAAAGAGTAAAAACAAGGCATTTGTGGACCCAAACCTGATTAAATTTGGATAATTGATCAACCGCATCATTTCCCACTAATGCCTCTCCAACAAATAACACTAGGTCAGGAGTGTTGATATAAATAAGTTTTGAAAGGGCTCTCATAAGTGGCTCATTATCCTAAACATTTTCAACCAACCTCAAACCTTAAGTATTTTCAAAATGACAAAAAATTCATATGGAAACAGAAGATAAATAAATTAGAAAAAACCAAGACATATTGTACTCACCTGCATCCTACCAGCTGTATCCATGAGAACGACATCCGACTTGTTTTGATATGCCTCCTGAATAGCTTCCTTTGCAACAACAGCAGGATCTTTCTCATACCCTTTCTCAAATATTGGAATCTGAAAGCATAATATCCACGGATCGGGTGTGTAAAAAACTCAGAAACACGCTCCCAAAAAATTTGAATCATAAAGAAGATATGTACCTTAAGTCTGCGAGCATGAGTTCTGAGCTGCTCAACAGCACCAAATCAAAATGTATCACACACAGCTATCATAACACTGACCTTATCCTGCAGAAGCCAGTAAGCGACCTGCAAAACTACTCAAGCTTATACACCATTCAAATATTTCAGCTACAAAAATCTTTACCTTATATGGTTCCGAAAGTCACCTTGGTCAGATTGGTGCATCTTCCAACCCCATTGACACCAACAAAGACAATGCCATAGGGTATTCCTTGTTCTTTAGCAGCATGCGCATCCCTCATAATGTCAATTGACCTCTTTGGAGTTAAAATGCGAACAAGAACTTCTTCCATAGCAGTCTACAATCACCATGTGAACTTAATTACTAATTCAAATAACCAAAACAAAACAAATAAATTTGCAAAGCAACATAGAAACCATATATTACAAGAAAAAGAACACGACTCACCTGAGTAGACGAAGAAACCGGTGAATGAACTACATTCAAGAGTGGCTGATACAGATTCACAAAGTTTCTAAGCTATTTCCTCAGCCTACATTGTTATACAAGAATTCCCTAAGTTCACTTGAATGAACATAACCACCACAAATTAATCACACATGGAACATTAACATACCACATATTTTGTCATCAGCCTATCTTTTAAACTTTTCATTGCTGGCTCCAGGTCAGACTTACCTAGCGCTGCATTTCCAGAAATACTAAAAACAGAGAATTAATATTAGACAAGTTCGTAAACGAGCATCATCAATATAATGCACAACCAACAATAATATTTAATTCTGAAACGGATTGCCAAAGTAAAGGAAAATAGTAGCACTCATTGCAGTAACTAGATAGAATAAAAAAGTCAGCAATATTGCCAGATGGACAAGGCTTAATTAAAAAAATCAAAAAAAGCAAAATGCATCTTTGAAAAACACAAACCATTTATAGAGGGCTGCCTTAAATGACTAACTTATATCTAACATTAGCTCAAATTCATACCATAAAAACCAGTTGAAAAACAGAAATTTACAATTAATAGAAGCTGTATAAAGCATAATTATTTATTTGATCCACATTAAAAAAAATAAAATAAAAAAGAGTTCCCAACAAAAAAAATCTGCACTCCTGGGCAACAAAGTAGAGTCTAAACAAAACATTACAACAACAAAACACCACTGGACTATCCATCATTCAAAAGGACCCAAAAACTAAAGCTATGCTAGTAAACATAAGCTTAAATTCAAAATTAAATCAATTCCCAAAACAAATTCTTAAAATCAGGTAATTGACAGTAGAGAATGAGACCACAATATAGAAGGATGATACATACCTCTGGAACATTGATGAAAACCACCCTTTCTTTTTTCCATTAGGCTGGGCACCCTTTCCTGTCTCTTGATCTTCATCAATCTCACTGTCGCCACTGAAATCTTCTTCTTTGTCCATCATGCACTTCCCCTCGTCAGCCACTACAACTGCCACATTGTCATCTCCACTCATTTACCGGACCAGTGAAATTCAGCCTTTTCTCCATAGCAGAATCATCCCAAACTCTGTTCTTTTTTATTGCCTTTCTATCTGGCTCCGCCTTAGAAGCCTTGTTAGTAGTCATGTCAGTTTATTTACCTGCCTTAAAATGCAGTGTCTGAAGTTCACTTACATCAAAAGATCCAACATCAGAGCTCCCATTCTCTTTACCCTCATGTACAACAACTTGAGCAGCTTCAGCCTTTGCCTCGCGCTCATGGTTCCCATTCTCGGGTATACGACCTTTTTTAGAATCCCCATTTCCATCTTCAACTGAACCATTATTATTAGCCTTCTGACTCCCGCTGCCTTGAGACCCACCTTTCTGCCCAGCCACAACACCCACCTTCTTGTTCACATAACTCAAAGGCCTTGCCACTTGCATAGAACGTTTCATCTCCTCAGCCCTAGCCTCTGCTTCCATCCGAAGCAGGGGAAGGTTTCATCAAAATCATCATAAACCATACGCTTTGGATCATACAGTGCAGAAAACTCCTACTTCACCATGGATAAGAGATCATCCATATACAGCAGATAAAGCATACGCTGATAGATTGCTACAAGGACGAGGCCAAACTAATTGTGGAAGCTCCACTTGAGAGTATAGGCTGCACCAAAGGCGTCATAATTAGGAGGAATCTGTTGGGCCCTTCGGGCCCCAAAAGTGACTTTTAACATGTTCACGGGCCTTTCTTTATCCAAAAGCTAGTTTAAAATTAAGGCTTTCCCATTAGCCTATATACAAGTCACTGGTTGCCTTCAAATGAGATGTAGAATTAACCCAACAATTCTCCCCTTTACACATCACAACACCCTAATCATCTCCCCCTCACCACATGCGGAGCCAACATGTCTTAGTGAGGTTTCACATGACACTAATTCGGGCTAACTTCTGATCGACCGACAAATCGGGAGACACAAACTCGGACCGGCCAACAAATTGTGTGGCTAATTGAGGCAACACCAACAACAAAACCAACATTGACTCTGATACCACTTGTTGGGCCTTTTGGGCCCCAAAAGCGACTTGCAATAGGTTCGGCAATTAAATAGACAAGAAAAAAACAAGAACAACACCAGAATTTAACGAGATTCGGCAATTGCCTACGTGCTCGGATACTACCAAAATAATATTTCACTAAAGAGAAATATTACAAAGAGAGAAAGAAAAAATTACCAATGGTAGAAAGAACAATTACTAATGGTAGAAAGGGGAGTAGGTAATTTTAGATTACCTTTTGGGATGGTTTTAACTAAGGGGGGATGAATCCTTTTATAGGGAAAGGACACATCCCATTTCCCTCCACTTCTTGATGTGGGATTTTGACACCCACATACAACAATTCTCCACCTTGACAAAATTCCATACAATTCTCTCACAAATCCAACTTTCAGTAGTGTCTGCCAACTCTATTTTTCAATTTGTAACAATATTGACCAAGTCTAAACAATGTTTAAACTTGACCGCAGTTACCACTTTTGTCAGCATATCAGCAGGGTTCTCAGTGGTCGAAATCTTCGAGATTATGACTCCACCTTCTTCTAGAATCTCTCGAACAAAATGATATCGGACGTCGATGTGCTTCGTCCTTGCATGGTAAACCTGATTCTTTGCTAAATGAATAGCACTCTGACTATCACAATGCACTTTGATGTGCTTCTATTTCATTCCTAGTTCACCAAGCAACCCTTGAAGCCAAATTGCCTCCTTTACAGCCTCTGTAATTGCCATGTACTCTGCCTCTGTAGTAGACAAAGCCACTATTGACTGTAAAGTGGATTTCCAACTGACTGGTGCTCTTGCAAGAGTAAACACATAACCAGTAGTTGACCGTCGCTTGTCCAAATCACCAGCGTAGTCAGAATCACAATACTCAATCACACACTGACCATCTTTATCTTCCTGCTGAAATACTAGTCCAACATCTAAGGTATTCAGAATATACCTTATAATCCATTTCACAGCTTGCCAATGTTCCTTTCCAGGATCATGCATATACCTGCTCACAACCCCAACTGCCTGTGAAATATCGGGCCTCGAGCAAACCATTGCATACATCAAGCTACCAACAACACTTGCATACGGTACTTTTGTCATGTATTCCCGTTCTGCATCATTCTTTGGTGACATGGAAGCACTAAGCTTGAAATGAGGAGCAAGTGGTGTACTAACTGGTTTTGACTTCTTATTTATGCCAAAACGTTTTAGTACCTTCCTCAGATATTCCTTCTGAGACAAACAAAGCCTCCCCAATTTCCTATTTCTTGATATCTCCATACCAAGAATCTTCTTTGCTTCACCAAGATCCTTCATCTCAAACTCCCTATTCAATTGAGTCTTTAACTTCTCAATTTCTGTCCGACTCTTGGAAGCTATCAGCATATCATCAACATAAAGAAGAAGATATATATAGGATCCATCCTGTAGCTTGCGTAAGTACACACAGTGATCATATTTGCTCCTTGAGTACTTCTGCCCTAACATGAACTTGTCAAATCGCTTATACCACTGCCTAGGAGATTGCTTCAATCCATATAGCGATTTGTCCAATTTGCACACCATTTTTTCCTTTCCATCAACTTTGAATCCATCTG
>JAVDBV010082290.1:0-21366 GCA_032619315.1 Piper longum | reverse complement strand
TGGAGCGGGGGGGCGCCATGGGTTTTGGTTGTGGCGGGAAGGTTGTTCGACCAAATGCCTCCCCGCCAAAGTACATTCATAATCTTAGTAAGTAATTAATGTATCACCTCCAGCCTTGAGGTTTATTAATTTACAATGATTTTGTCATTTACATTGAGCATAGTTTTCATTGGTATTATTATGCAGCCTTTTATAAGTTTAGTCTAAAAATTTTAATTTTTAATATTGTTTTTTTAACTTGAACTATATATTAATCTATTATTATTTATAAAAGCCGCGCATTATTATAATGAATTTATGTTTGTAAAAAAAGGGGTCTATTTGTTAATTAGAACAGTTGGGATGAATGGGGATGACTTGAAAGAAATAGGTTGACGATTGGAACTGACTCAAGCATGGGAAACATTTACAGCTCACCATCTAATGAAATCCCAGCGTCATGGAGACTGAGTATGTGAGTGTGTGCCTACTTATACAAGACGAGCTATGTTATATATGGTGTGTAATATCTACGTGCCGAAGTGTTGGCTCCTTGCATTGTTTTTCTTTTTCCAGGTAATTCCTTGCAACTGTTTAGAACAATTGAAGCTCGCGAGAACACCATAGTCATAATTAGTCCCGCGTGCGTAAAACAGGTATGAGGGCCAGAAATATTCCGACGTTCCGAGTATTTAGAGCTATTGCCGGGGAATTGAATCCTAATAACTCGGCAAATTTGGAAAAAAAAATATTAGAAATTTTGGTTTGATCTCTTTCTTTTTTTTTCAATGATACAACTATGAGGCCATGCTCTAGAACTGAGCTGATACAATTGTGGGCCTTCGTGGGAGGCCACCAAAAAAGAAAGCTCATCCAATTCTCTTTTTTTTTTAACCTCCATGTCGCATGTCTTATTTGATATTAATTAAAAAAGAACCTAATTAAGTATTATTAAAAAAGAGAGGAAGCAAAACCAAATCAAGATGATACGGATCAGAGAAGTGGATACAGCAAGTGCTTTTCCTAAATATTTCTAAATGTCTTTTTAATTTTTTCATTTAAAATGACCAAAAAATGTTAAAATTTTTTTAAATTAACAAATGATACATAGTGTGACATGCCTCTCTTCGAACTGACAGGGCTCAAACCTGCTTCTGCATTTACAAGGCAATGCTCTAACCCATTGAATTATAATCCTAGAATCCTGGGGATTGGGCCCACTTTTGAAATTTAAATGATTCTCTTCCAGCTAACCTAGCCTCTTTTATCCTTTTACTACATTGAGCCCATTGTTAGGGGAGGAATGTTATGTGGCTTATTTTTTAGTCTTTTTTGAAGAAATTATGTTAATAACGTGTTTATTTTTATTGTGTGTAATGTACCTTTTATTAGTGAAAAGAAAACATTTTTCCAAAAGAACCTCAGAAAAAGTTGCGAAGAAATTTTTTTTCCAAAAAAACCTCCCAATTAGAAATAAGCAAGAATTAACTACAAAGATTTGTTAGAATCTATATCTTTAGAAGGATCTTCGAGAAATTGAGTAGTTTTGGGTATTCTATTTTTTGATTTGGATCTTCCAAATCCTACACGAGATTTGGGCAGATTTGTAGATTTTTGTTTAATCCTACTTAAAATGATAAATTCTCTTCCTAAAAAAAATAGGAGGTAAATTTTTTTTTTTTTTATTCATCAATAGATGCCTGTTTGTTTTGGAGAAAAAAATTAGATATATACCGTCACAGTGGATAATAATAATCACCAAGAAAGGCACACAAGTTAAAAGCATAATAACAAAAGAAGACACGAAGTAAAAAAAAAAAGGAAACAGTAAATCGTAATGGAGGACGGTGACATAGGTACTCAATAATGGCGTCGCCGGTGGTGGCCTTGAGCCAATGAGTCTTCGCCACGGCAACACCGCGAGCAAGAAGAAACACATCAGTGCCACCAACAATGGCGATCTCCCTCTCCGGCGTCATTGCTGAATTCCGACCAAGGATGCTAATGCTACATCTATTGTTCTGCCCAAGCGTGAAGCAGAAGTTCATGGTCATGAGGAGGCCTAAATTCACCCGCCCGGCGGAGCCGTACGTCCCCTGCACCGCCCGACTACCTTGGAATCGGGCTCCAGACCAACCTTGAGTCCGTCGTCGGCCATCATCACCACTCCAAACAGAGCAGGCGACTTGTATGCGGATGGCGGAGGGGGCGCTGCGCTGAGTTTGTCGTGGAAGAAGAAGTGGAGCTTGGTCACCTTCTACTTTCCTACGCCCAGGCTCCTGCGCCAGTCTGTTGTGGAAGGCACCTCTTCGGCGAAGGTGTCGGCGCCGTCGCCGGCGCCGGCGGCAGAGTTGAGGGTAAGAAGCGCGAGGAGTGCAAGGCCAAGAGACTTTGCCATATTGATCCTTTTTGCTTGGTGAGAAGAGGCAGATAAGCTGCTTATATTTTATTTTATTTTATAAAGTTAATAAAAAAAGAAACCCTTTTATTTTTTGTTTCTTAATCGCATGACGGACACATTTCAGTGCCGTCTCTGTCACGCGCTTGCAGGCACTTACACCTAACTTTTTATTTCCTTGGGCAATTTACACCATAATAATAGCTTATTTTATTAAAATAAGCTTAATTAAAGATAGATAGTCGATGATAGTTTGAATTTGACCTATCAGTAAGAAATAGGTTCAATTCGCTCTCATTCAGTTTGGAAAACCGAACTAAATTACTGAAGTAGCATTCGATGGCCTAGTTCTGGAATTGGACCAAACCCGATCTTCCCCTTAAATCGAACCAAAATCGATCGAAAGATTTCCATTGGTTGGTTAGGTTCAAAAAAACCAAAATTATAATAAATATATTAAAATTAATTATAGTTTTGATAATAAAATAAATGAAAACATGATTTAACCATCATACTCATATTAGAAAATATTCTATGCATAGATATTATATTAAATATCTCAAATAAATTAAAATAAACGAATGATGACTAACATAAAACATCAATATTAAGATTTTTTTAAAAAAGATTGGTTTTCAGTCGGTTTTAGTTCCGTTTGATCCTGGACCAAATTTTTTTATCTTGGGTTTGGTTATCTAATATAGACCCAAACCAATTTTTTTTTAAATTCGGACAGGAATAATTTTGGTTTAATTTAGCTGCTCACTTTTGGTTATAACTGAAGTATGTTCAACCCTAGTTAGACCAGCCTAACTTAGGTAGCTAATGATTAAGATAAGTTAAAGGAACCAAAAATTAGGTAGGGTTGCCATCTTATACTTTGATGTAATTTGGAGTACTACAAAAAACTTTATAACGAAATTAATTTTGTCATTAACGAGAGTAAAATTTAATGCCTTGCATGCGGCTAGCCTTCCATTTTTCTCTGCAAGTAATGATGTAAGATGAAATTAGAGTCTGTTTGGTTGACACTAAAATTTATGAAAATTTTAAAATAATTAACCTTATTAAAAATAATTATATTTAATATATTTTTATAAAAAATAATATTAAATTAATTATTTTTTATACAAATAAATATGATTACATCCACGAGAGCATAAAATTATCACAATTACCACGTATAACGCACCTATGTGCTTGTAAACGAGCAAAAAAATATTTTCATATTTTTCTTGTCTTAATACATAAGAAAAAAAGGGGGAAATTTTATTAGATTATTGGAGAGCACATTGGTGACTCATGCAAGGTAATTATAATTAATAACATAAAACACATAATAAAAATATTAATTTTTAAAAGTATATATTATATATTCTAATTTTAATAAGTTGGTCATTCAAAGTTTTCGTGGAATTTATATTTCTTTCATGCTGGGTGCTAAATGAGCGAGCGAGCCGAGCTCGACTTGTGTTCAAGCTCGGCTCGAATAGTAAGGCTGGTCTAACTAGGGTTTAATATATATTCTTTTCTTCAATTATCCCAGCTTGTTCGTAAGCGCGAATAAAGTAGTAACTCAATTAAAAACATGAAGTTGGTGATATTTAAACCCACAGCCTTAAGGTCAAGGACTTGAATATCTATCATCTCCATTGTCTTATTTCTTTGATATTCTATTATAGATAAATAAATATAACTAGTTACAATTAAATTTATTAGTATATAAATACATATATAATATAAAAATTATATTATTATATTATTTTATCGAGTCGAGTTCGAGTCGAGTTCTAGTCGAATTCCAGTTATAGCTGAGTCGAGTTGAGTCGAACACGACCTTGCTCAAGCTCGGCTCGTAGGATTCGAGTTCGAGTCGAGTTTGAGCATTTAAATATCGAGTTTCGATTCGAGTCGAACCGAGCCGAATACCAAATATTCACGAGTTGGCTCGCTCAATTAGCAACCGTATAACCTTCGAATTAAAACAAAAGATTGTTGGAGTAGATTAACAAAAATTGGATTTTGGTGACTAGTTTTATGACAATACTTACATGTGTGTGAGTCAGACTTTTCTATTAAAGAATTAAGAACTAATGGTTGTGGCTTTGATAAATAAAAAAATAAAAAAAAACTAGTAACCGTGGTGACATTGACCGAGAACACACACCGGAACCACGCGACACTCGGGATGGCCGCTGTTCGGGACGCCGTGCAACCCCACCGTATCGAGCGAACATTTTTCCCAAACTCCTACTGTAACATGTGATAGCCAAATATACTTCTCCGATCTAAAATTTTCCAAATATTAGAACTCGTTGTAGCTATTAATTTATTGTGTTTTTTGCTGGCAGCTATTATTTTATTGTTGTGTCCAAATTTCTATGATTCTATCAGGACATTAGTAATTAGCTTGGTTGCAGCGGACACATCCCGTACTGTCTGGTGAAGTGATATTGAACAAGATATATAAATCCAACGCAACCGTGCATTTTGGAGAGCTAATTATTCTTTTACCTTTTATTAAAGAAATAACAACTTCCAACCTGTTTGTTTCACTTACTGTTTAATTAGATGTGTGATGTGTCTAACGAGATTGAGGATTGTACTTGTCCTCGAAATTGTATTGTCCAAATCTTCAATTTTGCCCATCCAATTCAATAAATAACCAAAAAACAATTGACCATCAATAGTTGAGTGGTTTTTACAAATGCCAACGTCCAAGACGCCTTTGGTCACCAAACCATCACAGTTTAGATGCCCCTAGATAACAATGTACAGGATTACCATTAACCATTACAGTTTTCAACCTTGGCTATCCAAGAAATGCTCAATTACCAAATCACAGTATTTTTTTATATATTTACAAGGATATATATCTATATATATGAAGAAAAGAATAAAGTAAATCAACAACTCATTGCTGAATGAAGATTTTCAAATTGACTGACCAAGATAACTAACAAAAAGAGTCGGCAAACCATCCATTACATTCAAATCACGAGTCTTCCCATATTCCACAGATGAAATTTTACTGCTGGATCTTGCAATAGAAAAGCTATTACATCTCCGACGTCCAATCTCCATGTTGCCTTTCTTCTCCGAGCATCCAGATCCTTGGCTTCTGCTTAGACCTGGTATAAACCTTCTACTACTCACCTCTTCCAACAATTTCCCTTCATCTTCGGTTAGCCCGATATTCTTATTGCTCATTTTAGATGGATCCTGGCCATGACCATCCTCATCTTCGGATGCAACTCGTGCAGGTGATGGAATGTCATTAATTTTCAACTGCTGTTGCACCAAGCCTCTGAGTCCATAATTTTTATGTTTAGCCTGTATAACAAGCTGGTGAAGCCATGCTACAAGTTCAAGAATATGTTCATCTGTCTTGTCGTTTAGAGCATGATGAAGTGTCTGAATCCGCAAAACATTATTTGAAGATTTTTTGTCAAAATAATTACTGAAAAAAGAAAACAAAATAACGAATTTAGCCTTTTTCTCTATGTTTGTCAAAGATAAGCAGGCTATCAATGATAAAGATAAGCAAAAACTGACCTCATGTTCGCCCATTCTCCAACCCATCCAAAACCTTGATGAGCTCTGATTAAATTACCATCAACATTAGTATGACAAGGAATGCATGATAAAGCTTAAATTAGAAGAATGTTCAAGATCACCAAGTCATTGTCCACATTTTCAACTTACTTCATCGTGTTGGATGCCATTGGAACAATCCAGTGAAGTGTTTTTTCCATCTCAGCTTTGATTTCGGCAACAGTCAACTGCAGACATCACTTCCAGATATTAATAAAGTTATCAGTCATAAGATAAACAATTTTAAAGTGTAAGTGCGATGGTCTATATTTCAATTACGTAAGTGGAAAAATCATTACAGAAAGATTTTTTTTTACTCTAAGCTAAAAGAAAAAAATATTTATTTCGGAAAAATTCAAAAATTACACCACATATTTCTAACCATGTTGGCTACTGTACATGTACCTCTTTACTGGCACTAAATGACTGTAATCTGGACCGCAAGGCAACCTTCACACTAGATGGTAGAGCATGATATAGAGTATCTCTTGTGTTAGGAGGAATAGAACTTGGACGGGCCACCTGCAATATCATTAGCATTTAAGAAGCAACAAAACAATATAGAAAAACCAAAGACAATTTTCGAAGTACAAAACAGACTGAATCTGCTTTACATTTTGTCTTGATAACAATGTGTTGCCATTGATAATCTCCTCTATAGAAGAGGCCTCTGTATTGCTTGCTCAAACAAAAATCTTTCAATATATTTTTCTTAGAGGGTTGAGAAATGACGAAAGAATTTTAAGGAAAATATTTGCACACCGGACTTTTGCCTCTCATACCATGTAAATTTCAGATGGTCTAATTACTTGTCTTAAAAGCTCGAACTGTTAGGAAAGGTAACCACTAAACATTTATTTCAAAAACATCAAGTAGCTCATTACAATGCAAAACACCAAAGGTAATACTTCACATTTCATGGAAAAGTCATAACACGAGAGATTCAGCTAAAAGTCATCAAACTTACAATATTGTCAATTTGATTGATGACATTTGCATAATGCAATGCAAGTCCACAAGGTCCAAGTCTGTTATGGTGCTGATCAGGTCCATCCTCGATTAATTTAAAAACTGGACATTAGAGGGCATGCATGACATTAATAAAGGCATTGGCAGTTTGACTATCAGAGCTTCAAAAGATTAACAATCCTACTCATCCAAAACAAACAGATCTTTTTGAATCATAATCAAGCAATAGCATAAATTAAAATAACACCTCATTGAGATATCCACCTCATCTGGTTCATGCATATTATTCTACTAGGACAAAAGCTCTATGAATTTTGTTTATGAAAATTCATGGTCACTGTAAGATGTTTATCTATCTTATCACATAATATTAGATTCTGATCAATCAGCTGTATTAACAGTATCTATTTCTAACTTCTTACCAGCACTTCCCAGAGCCTCATTGAGCTCCTGGCTCAGAAAAGTGACAATATCCACCAGCTCTCCAATTATCTGCAACATATTGGAGACAGGTTTAAAACCATGATATGAATCCCCAATATTTACAAAGGTTATGGCAAACTAAAATTAATAGATTGGGTTATACATCAGTTACCAGGGTTTTGTTTATGAGACTATAAAAACATGAACAAAAGCCTAGGATGATATTATTGAATCATTCAGATTATTTCCAAAACAAAATCATGAATCACTTGAATCTACTTCAGCAAAAAATTCCAATTCTTCATTGTCATCACCATCTCAACTTCCTGTGCAACCATCATAAAAAAAAACATGCCTTCAAGAGATATAGCATGGATTTTTCGTGCAATATTTAAACATGGATAAAAGAAGACCAAAAAGGACGTTGATGGAGGCAAATAGAAGTTTGTTGAGGTTCGATGATTTAACCATTGAAATGATCTATGATGAAGAAGAACGACGAGTTATGATGAGGTTTGGTGAATTGATTATTGAAATGGTCGACAATGGAAAGACATGAATGACCAGTTATGATGAGGTTTGGTGAATTGATCATTGAAATGGTCAACAATGGAAAGACATGACTAAACCGGATTTACATTCTGATAATCATTTTCGAATAGGTGGAATGGTGGACGATGATGATGATCAAGGTTCAAGCGCTACACTGATCCAATTTTTTCAGCTCTGACCAAGCATAATAAGAGATAAGATGAATATACTTCTAGAAGGAGCTCCAAGACATATCTTCTGAGTAAACAAAGTTGTATAGTCAATACCTCTTCCAAATTTTTCGACCAAAGAGATTTCTTCTGTAACCTCTTCACAATTCTTTTTTGGCGTTTCACCTCGCTATGAAGAATCATGAGATCCTCTCCTGCTAATAATAGAAAAAGAACGATGTTCATGCTTTTGGCAAACAAGAAAATAAAACAGTTGAATTAAGCACTTGTCTCGTATCCGATACTTATAGCAATTTTCCCTGAGAAAGGAAAGTCTAATGCAGGTCTAAAACATAGAACTCCAAGGTAGAATTAACACGATACTACCTTTGCTCATTACAAATAGAAATATTTTGGTTTGCAAGGTTTGAAAAATGTAAAAAATTGAGTATAATGCTGCTGTAATGCTAAAAGAAAAATAAAAAGAAACATGAAATGTCAGAAACTCAAATACTCATGCTTAAAATATACATGATCAAAAGAAAAAATAACACAAATTACATATATTAAAGGACAAATTCATAGACACAGCAAGAATACGTGCACCATAAATGGAAACATCTGGCAAAAGGCATTGGCGGCAAGAGAGGGAACATGGACTTAAGGCTTGGGGATAAATAGTTCCAAAGTGCTTTGGGCTGATGAAGATTTGGCATCTTATGGGTAAGTGTTATGAACTATGATTAAATCAACTTTCTCATATGGAACAAAGTGGACTAAAGTCAAAAAGGAAGAAACACAAATGATAATAAGGACCAGAGAAGATTGAAAGGCAGAAAAAGGCCAAAAGGGATGCAATAAAGATAGTCATAAAGTAGTTTGAAGAGCATATTTAGGCGATGATGTGGCCTCTGACAAGAATGATGGAATAATATCTACATTGTCGATTCAGATCATTTGGTATTTGTTAGATGATTTCTAAAATGATATATGAGAATAAGCGAAGCAATCATCGAGACTACATTAATATTGCACAACTAAAAAAAAAACTATAACAATCACATTTTTTCCTAACAAAAGGGTAACAACTCATTCTCATATATAAAATAGAGTTTATAACCAAAAAAGAGGATATTTTTAATATTACTCGATAGTGGGAGAATCAAAGATAATTACCAAAAAAAGGGGAATTTTTATTATACCATTGGGTTAGTTTTATAATAAAATAAAAAAATTAAAATAACCTAACACAAAACAATAAAAAAATATAAAATAAAATAAAATAAATTATTTTTTAGTCAAGGGAAGACAGAGTTGTCGCCGGCAGCTCCTTCGCTGGCCAAGCCAAAGCGGCCACATCCCGAATCCAGTTTCCCAAGGCTGAGCAGCACGATCACCCTTGTTATTTAAAAAAAAAATTACTATATTTAATCATTAGGTAATTTAGATAATTTATATTTTTTACCCCTTTTCTAGTAATTATGCCTGATTTTTCCACTATATGTTAATATCTAAACCGTTATCCCCAATTTTGTAAAAAGCTCTATAAAATGTGTTTGACGGAAAAATAAATTGCATAGGTGCATAAATTGAAGCAACAAACAGGAATCAAAAAACAGAAAAAAAAAACACCCAACAGCAACTACAAAAAAAACTGAAGTTTGATCTCGTATATTTCAGTCAATCAAAAAAGATTGAAATTTAAAAATAAAGACTAAAAAAAGGAAGAAACACAGAAGATAGAAATAGTGTGCCTGCCCCACTTCGTGTGACATTTAAAGCAGCTTCTTCTTGGGCTTTGCGAAGATAATCTTGCTCCAATCTGTCCAATGTATGTAACTCATGATAAAGAACCTGGAGAAATAAAACTATTTTCAAAAACTGGGAACAATACATGTCTTTCACTATCAGTTTGCACCTTCAGAAAGTCACTCATCCAGGCAAATGATAATTCCATCAACGACTTTTAACAATTATATATGATTACACGTACAGAAAATTCATAACTGAATATCAGATAATTCACTAAAAATGGAGCCTGATGGCCGCAACCTGGAAGCATGATAGTAAAATTAAGTCAATTATACATTTAACCACTGTTGATTAACCAAGATTTGCAATTAATCTCTGTTAGTTAACTAAGATAATAAAATATAAATTAATTACATATCAAGCAGCAACTCCATTCTGTTCTCAAAGATAAGAACAACATCACACAATCAAAAAAAAATCTATAACTATATAAACTACAATAAGTACTAGCTGCGACAGCATAACCACATCTATTCACAAGTGCAGGCAAGAAGCAATTCAGGATGGTAAGGTTGATTATGAAGCACACAATCAGCAGCCATTCAACATACTTACGGATGTTTGCTCGGCCATAGTCACCAATTGTTGCATTGTTCTTTCTGCATCTTCTTTTTGCATTTTGTGAAGAAAGAAGTCGGAATTCAGCCTGTGAAGCAAACAGAACTTAGACACCAATATTCAGATTCTAATTCTTGATCAGCATGTTTTAGAACAATCTACCTTACTTTTGAAAATACCGTCCCAGGTTGTGCCATTGAGGATCTTTACAGAGGTCCCCAAACCGTACAACTTCTCTAGAAAAAACATCCAACTCCTCTCTGCAGAAAAAAAAAATGCTCAATCCACACATTAAACTTCTCTGGTACAAGGTGGATTTCATAAATATAGCATAAGTCAATGCAGCTACTTACTTTTTGTCAGCACCAGCAATGGTTAGAAGCTCCTCCATATCAGTTGATACTAGTCTTTGGACTCCATCCGAGAGTAGAACCTCTTTTTTCAAAAACTGGATGTTTTCCTCAGAAAAAGATTGCATCAGATATGAGCCCTTAACAATAGTGTTAGCTACTTCAAAAGCCAGAATTGTTAGTTTTGTCTTGTGAGCTGCCATCCCAGATACAAAACTGCCAGAAGGATTAAGATTTGACACACTGCTCCCAAGTGTATCTAAAACTTCAACAGCCTTTCCGAGGCTCATAGTGCCAGCCCTTCCCAATAGGGAGCCGAACTCAGGTACCTAAAAGGGAAAGAAGGCAGTCATGTGACTTGGTTAAGACATCATTTGATACAGAGCCTATCATCCAACTACAATTCAAACAAAAATATGAAATTGGTTTCAGGAATGTATAAGGGAAACTTTTGGCAAGCCACTTAAGAGGCATATTCCTGCAAAATTATGGCCATTAGTAATCAGTCTTAATTTTTAAGAAGAGTAGCTAAGAATTCAGAATCTCCACGTAAACCACATCCTGTAAGATGCATGACACATCAACTTGCATGTAATCAAACTTCGAGCACACTCTAATCAACTTCCACTTTGGCCAAAATCTACCATATGCCCCCCAGTACTGGCGCATGAATGCTTGTAAACAATGATTTCAACCATGTTACATATGATATATTTATGTGTAGCTCTTGCTTCAAGTACTTTGTAATTAGGTGACCTGAATTGTAATTTTGGGCATTGGGGAAATCAAGAGTTGGCAATAAATGCCTTAATTGCACCGGGGAAAGTCATGAAATGAAATGAAAACCAGTTCTCTCCTCTCATTTTCTTCCCGAGCTTTCCTCTCGACCTTATCTGACCTCCCAACTTTGAGCAGCACCTCTCCTTCAAATGCTTACTTCCTCCCCCTGATTCCTTCCCAACTTTCATCTTCTTCATATTCTAATATTTAATTATCCCTCAACTGCCTCTGCTTTTCATCTAGGTCTTCAACCTCATCTCTACTCCTCTCATCACCAAACTCTACTTCTCTCTTTAATTCTCAACTACGATCTACCCTCGTATCCCTTCTAATCCCAGTCTACTCACCACAAGTTAACCCAACCTCCTTAGATACCCAACACCTCTTTCCGTATAACTTAATCCATCATTTGCATCAAGACTGTACACGTCGCATGCGCTATACCAAGAACGATTTTGCAGGAGCAAGTACAAGTACAAAAGTAAACATGGACCGATAACAAGCGTTGATTGATGCACAGGAAATAAGCTCACGGGGATTGAGTCTTCATGATGATAATAAATAAGGGAAGAAGCAAAGTACCATGCCGGAGCCGGTCCGGGAATGAGCAGCAGAGCCGGCGGGTCGGGCCTTGAACTTGCCGGAATCAAACAACCGAAGCTCACCGGAATCGTACAAGCCGGGCATGGGGAACACCCCCCTCTCCGCCCTCCCCAAACCCACCACCCCATCTCCAACTCCGTCTCCCGCTACCACCTGCTTCGACGGCGCAACTCCCTCGTCCCTCGCCACATGAACCTTGGCACAAACCCCGCCCATCGATCCCACCCCCTTCCCCTCCCCCCCCCACACACACCACCAACAACAACAACAACTGATATCGAATTCGAAGGCTTTCGGAAGACCGAAAAAAGCGGAGGACAAGGAAGAAGATGGGGATTGGTTCCAAAAATTGCAGCCCCAAAAGAAGGTGGGATTGGTTCAAAGTGGGGGTATGAAAGGCCGGGGAGTAGGTGCGGCTCGTCAATGTGCGCCACCCTGGTGGGCCCTGCCTCTGACCGTGGATCATTTTCCCTTCCCGCCCGGCGGTTTCGCATCTTCGGTCAGACTTACTCCGATGGTTAATTTTTTCAGTATATTTTGAGCTGCTTACTATGTTAATGCCCCTTTTCGCGGGGAAGGATTAGCCTCCATCACTAACTCGGCTCCGATTATATGTGTATAATATGTGAAGACGGATAAGTTTTTCATCTGCGGGTGTGTTTTTCTTGTTAATTATACATTTTATTAGATTGGAATGAGGATTAATACAGATGGATACTGCAACTTCAATCGAAATAACCAATGTTTTTTTGAAGCTCAATTAGACAAGGAGTGAGACCCATTCAATTATATCAAAGATTTTAATTATAAGATAAACTAAAGAAGAGAAAACAAGTTATACAATATTCAATATTTTCGCTTTTGTAGTCCAATATACTACATCTTCTTAAGGCATCGGGTGATGCAGATGTGTGGCGGACTTGAATTCAATGATAAGAATAACATGAGAGAAAATCATTTGATGGAAATGTTATTAACTATTCAGTCTTCAATACGTCTATTTAATTGTCTCCATAAAATCGTGGTAGATCCATATTCCGCACACACAAACGCCACATCACATTGAGGTTTGGGCTTGGGGCCTCCTATATTTATGCCTAAAAACCAATATTTAGGAAAAGAAAGAAAAGGATTACTCAAAGGCTATAATTTACTTCGGATGTTGTTGATAACGGAAGAGATATTTTTTTGATAAAATAACGGAAGAGATATTGCAATTGCAATTGTTTTCAAGGGCTCAAGGTCAAAACTTTTGACTGCCACGCGGTGCCGTCTTGAAGGATGCTGTGTTCCAAACATGTTCTCAAATTATTACTTTTCTTATTCGAGTTGACGTGATATATATATATATATATAATGTATATAATGTATAAAGTTTATGAATAGCATTCACGGGGAAGAGTAAATGTTTTATTGATTTAATTGTAATTATTTATGATAATAATACATGCCAGACGAAGATCTGTCACCTGTAACTTTGAATTAGATTGTTAAACCATTGACCGGAGTCACGCACCGGACCCTTTCCATCGTTGAAATATGAATCAAGCTTGGCTCTTGAAGAATTTATTTTGTTAGGCCACGGCATTTATGGAGCCCACATGCGGGCACCTAACATTTTTGAAGCGCAACCGACAACTAATTTGGATGAGAGCATCAAATTGATTTGACAATCGGCCCAGATATGCCTTCAGTCCAACCTTGATAATAACAAGAAAATTAAATTCCCCGAAACGACCTTTTCGCCTCAAGATCGGCACACCCTTACAAAATTAATTACGCTAACCAGTCAAAACTCCTAAATCAAACTTTTTTTTAAGAAAAAAATAAAAGTCGCCGAGACTAATTGAGTGGGACCAATGTGGATGCTACAACATGTCCGAAGTCCATCGGTGATCCAATTTGACTACTTCAAGGCGTTAACATCAAGAATTAATTAAGACCTATCATATGCAAGTGATTGGTTTCAGTTCATATTAATGCCCTCTTCGACTCGTGGTAGGAAGAAGCTTGTTTGGAGGAAAAGTGCCCCTTCTTTTTTTCCAAGTTTTTTTTTTTACAGCAAAGTGACCCTTCTTTGATTCTAATTTTATTTGATGAGTAGAGGCAAATGAAGCATTGAAAAACTCAATCAACAATTTAAAAACCATCTTTGTTTTATTTTATCAAAGGAAAGCCACTTACAAGCTCGCCTCCTCGATTAAACTACTTACAAAAAAAAACACCCGCCCACGCTATGCCCAGAAAGGGCTGATCGCTTCAACTTCGAACGGCGAACTTCATGCAGACTTCAAGCTGACCTGTTACCCATTCAAACAATAAAGGTTGACAAAGAAAAAACCAACAAAGAATTGACACTAATGGAAGCCAAAGTGTCATTTGCTTATTGGGTATTACTTAATCCATAGATATAAGGCGTCAAACACCAAACCAGCACTATTTTCACTAGGTTTAGATGTGAGATATGCTTGCAACACCCAACGAGATCTTGAAAAGATGGGGCACAAAAAAACTAGGCGCTTATCAAAAAACTAACATTGATGAATGAACAAGTCATCTGCTCATTGGATATTAAAGCCTTCACAGATTAGCACTCTTGGGTCAGCCTAGTATAAGTAAAACATTAAAGTACTTAAATTACAAAGTGGGCTTCACCAAAAGCGTTATAAGCAAGACTGCTTGCCTCAGTTTGATTGAAATGAATTAATATATACAGAAAAGTAAAGCCATAATAAGGTATAATATAACAAATATGTGAAAATAGCTTAACAAAAATTTTGAACTTGCAAATATACAGGAACGAAAACACACCTCCATGTATAGGCCACAACTAATAAATTCTTCCGAGTTTTAGGGACAATTTGGGATGGAACCTACTGAGAGAGCTCTAAACAAGAAATCCTCCGTGAGCGAGCTCTAAACAAGAAATCCTCTGTGAACAAGTTCCCGTTTCAATTTTTTCTTTCTCCCATTAAAAGGAATCAAGCAACAGTTATAATTTGCTGCTAATCATCTAACTTGGTAAGGATTACCGCTTTACCCAAATTCCTCAGTAGGTAAGTTAAGTTCCTTGCAGTTTGATCAAACAGATCACATTTGTATATAAGCAAAACCGAGGAAGAGAACTAGTCAAAATAGTCTGAACTGTGTAGAGTGATGAAATGATCATCTTCAAAACCCTTCAATGAATCCTCATTGCACACGTACCAGGATATGGATCCTATTAATTGTGTAATCATTAAATCAATAAGCAAGACATGGTAAGAAATTGAAGCTGAACCTCAGAAAAGAGGTGAAGCAATATCCAGCATTTGTCAGGGAAACTAAAGCCTTTGAAGATCATGATGCCATAGTGGAAACACAAACGTGTTCTCTGGCAAGCAAAGTGTACTTCTATTGATTAGTCTATGGGAATTTCAGGCATCAAGGTCAAGAAAATATTAATACCAGAATGTCCATCATCCACTCAACTTATCGTCTTTAACATACCTGTTGCAGACGGAGGTTCCTGTTCTCTGGTTGAATGCAAAATGATTGTCCCAGACAGTACGGTAACAAACCCACATATTTCAGAAGCTATACTACTCGCATTTTGACCAGACCAATCCTGTAACATGATGTTTAACACAAAGCCGAAAATGTTTAGAGTGGAATCACTAACACAGCCATATAAAGAAGACATATTTGAAAAAATACTCATAGGAGAAACAGGATAACTTAAGTGATACCTTAAACATAATTGCACTGGCAACTATTGTGAGAGTTGTAAACATGACATAGTATATTGGAGAAACAATGGCAGTATTATAGGTGTCCAGAGCCTGGAACAAAAAAAACCATTTATTTTCAACAATTAAGGGAGAATAAGATATAATAAAGGGATGAAATTTAAATGTCAACACGAGCATAAAATACAATTTGAAATTCAATACAACCACCAGAAAACAGCTTAAATGAATTATGTGTAATACTAACAACACGATGGGTAGAGCAATAATAAAAAGTTTTTTCCTTGGAGAAAAAAAATTAGGCTTTGGGCACCACTAGTTGGAAAATTGCAGTTGGGTAAAATGTTGAAAGAGGAATACCGATGAAAGCTAAAGAAAAGATATAGGAAATTAGATTCTAAAGATCGCATGCTTAACCTTCAAAGTAAATGAACTGGCGACAGAGAAGGCAAAATAGTTTAAGTATTGAATCCAGCAAAAATGTCATCTTAGAAAATGAGGATTATCGAAGACAAATTTATCAGGCATCAGTAGTGTATACAATTTAATACCCAAAAATTTAAATGATTGAATAGATCTCTACAGAAATGGCAAGTGAAAATGATTTAAAAACCTCCAGGGTGTCGTTTTATATGTGCATGCATTTCAGTGGAATAGAAAATGCATGGGCATACTATGAAAACAAATGAACTCATCCCCACCTCCTTCTTGAATTCTAGCTGACAAAACTGACTTCTCGCTCTTAAAAGAAAGCTTTAGTGTAGGCCGTCACAAAAAGAACATTTGGAAGATAGCATTCTTAGCTAACAACATAAGGTGTTTATGGCGCTTAAAAAAACTTTAATAATCAAATCTAAAGCCTGAATGTACTTGATTTTCGTATGGAATGGACTCCACAAGACATGATTTTGACTTGCTTTTTAGAAGAGACATACCAAAAACTAAAAGGTCACAAATTGTATGCAACTATGCAATGCCAGACCAAGCTCTTAAGTGTGCTCAACCAGATGGAAGTTAAATTTCATAAATAAAGACAGCATGTGTTTCACGCACTGAGTGTGTGAAGAACAAGGAAAAAATTCTAATGCCATATATATGATTGTACCAACCTTATTCAGATAATTTAATTGAGTAATTACGCACAGAGCTGCAACGGATACAAAGAACCATGTCTGAGGATATGCTATCTGACTTATTCCTTCTATTGTAAGCTTTATAGCTATCCCAATAGCCTTTATACTGACAACCTAAAAAATACAACAAAAGAAAATTCTAAAACCTTTTGCGAAGGAAAAGTAGATCAACTTCTAATAACAGAAAGAAAACTGTGTTACCGTGAGGGATCCCATTAAAGAACATACGCCTAAGTACACCAATATGTTTGTTTGTCCATAACGAGGCTCAAAGTGTATAACAAGCACCAGCACTACTGATATCGCAGCCGCAGTGTAAAAAATAAATGCTGCAACGACCATAAAGTAAGCCAATAGTAAAAAATTCATACAATTATAACAAAAAGGTGAAAAATAAATCATCTGCTACAGATGCAATGTCCTTTACGCATTCACATACCAGGTTGGGTTGCCAGGGTCCAAATCTGCTCCACAGAACTTGGGGTACTCTCCTGAGGTGCATGAATAACAATCACCACAGAGCCAACTATACAGGAAATACAACCTAAAACACCAAGTTTCTGCAATCTTTCTTTCAGCATGAAATGAGCCAAAACAGCACTGCCAAATTGGAAAAGTGTGTTAGAGGCACAAATCATGCAAATCTCCTGAGTGAGCACAAATTGTGCCTTTACCTGACAATAATGCTTAGTGCACCTAAAGGAGTTACGAGTACAGCGGGAGCAAACACATAAGCAACAAAATTTGCAACCTCCCCAACAATCACTGTTCATGAAAAAAGACTTCCAAGGAATAAAAGGCAACTCTACACAATATTTTCAATAATATATAAATCAGAAAGTTTTATTTCACACTCCACTTACTTGTAACCATTCCTGCCCACCATAGTGGCTCCAGCAAATAAGTATACCCACCAACTCCTGCAACAACAGATACCATATCAGCCGCTATGAATCAACTCTAGTTGCAATTGCGATAGAAGCAGAATTATCATGTACATAAAAGACCAACATGTCAACGGAAACAAGATGACAATAATATTAACCCCTTCCTTATCATTCCCTATAAGTTCCATGCTTCTGACAATTCGATTCCATTCACAAAATCCCACCCGTAGTCATAAAAATTGCGCTCATTTTCAACCCACTTTGTGCCATTACCGTCATCTAAACAAACTCAAACAGATCCAGCACCACAAATACACCATCATAGATCATGATTTAATAAGCAAGCAAACAGGCAACAACCACGAACCCAAACTGATTTTTAAAAAATCAAAAACAAAAACCAAAACAAAACTTAAACGGGAAGCATAGTGCATACCCGCACGAGTACCGGCGGCGCCGGCCCGCCGGAGGCCCTTCTTCTTTAGGATGAAGCTGGCGCCGATGAAAGCACTGGAAAGGACGGCCAGGATGAGGCCCCTGGTGTTGTCCGACATCATCATCGCCGGCGCCACAAGACCAGCCCCCCCAGCCCTAGGTGCCACTCTGTCCTTTGCTTTCTCCACCGCGGGCCACGGCAAGTGCTCCGACGGGATCCTCGCCGGCGGATTCGGCCGGGGGTCCTGCTCCTTGTCTAGCTGTCATCGTAGAGGATTTTTTTGGAATTATTTGTAGTAATTAGTGAATAATCGAGTTTTTTCACCGACTTCACCTCCCACAAAAGGAGGCTTAGTAAAATGTTAATTATCAAAAATGCCACTTGGGTTCTTTCTCGTCCATTCATTCGTGATTTATGATTGTAATTACAATGGCAGTGAAGTTATTATAATGAAATTAATGAAGAATTAAGAAATGGTAATCTACAGGGTGGGATTGCGACGAAAAGGGGCGCGTGGTTCCCGCGTTGGGAATTCCCGCCATGAGCCAAAAGCAAGCTTCGTCGTTATTAAGTTTGCGTTTATTTTATTTTATTTTCCCTCAAGTCGGCCGTAAGAACCGAGGATGCCGGATGCCAATTTTCTGTCGCTCCATTCGAATTATCGTAATGCATATATTTGTTGCTAGACGTTGAAAAAAAAAGGGTTAAAAAAACAGATGTTGAAAAAAAATATCATCAAGTAAAATTGAAATTTCAAATTAGAAAATGCTTAAGAATATTTTTTATAATGAATATATTAAAATTCTAATATATAGATAGCAGATAAAATTTGTAACTAAGTAATTTTGAGTAAGGTTGGGCAAAGTTCTTCCCTAAATGAAATAGCTGACCATACTAAACTGAATTAAAATGGTCAATTTGATTCGGTTAATGTTAAAATTTTGTTTAGTTTGATTGGGGTTTTATGAAGAACAACTCAATACGGCGAGTGAAGGCGCAAAAGATGAGAATGAATGACGAAGAATTTGAATCAGAAGAAGAAGATACTTCTTTAAAAAAAGTTCTTTAAGTACACATATTTTTATAGATTTTACGATTAAGAGAGTGAGCGGTACGAAAATATATATAGACCGTACTAGTATTCTTTCAAACCTTAAAGTAGTGCAAAATATGAGAGTATTGTATAACGTAACACATTTCTGAAATTTGTGGCACTGACTTAACCATTTCTTTTGTCATTCGAGTACCATAATAGGTGTAATATGGAGGATGTGAGGGCGTAAGTATTTTATGTATAAATATGAATATTAACTGTACATGCACGCCGACACTTGTTTAAGTATGTTTGTTTACCGCCGACACTTGTGTAAGGTAATTTTGAAGTTTCTTAAGTTTTTGTGGGTAATAATTGCCCATTTGCCAGTTTGTATTAGTTATTTTTCGGGCTAATAACATTTGTTATTGACATTTTAAATATTATATATGTATGTTTTACAATTCTAAATCAATTTTGGTGGAAGGACAGATAAACGCTATACATACTTGAGCTCAACGTAGTTATTCTCTTGCTTACTTTTATGTATATTTAATATATTTTAACGCATATTTAACAATGTCTTCCATTCACATAAGACCAAGTGGTTTGTTACAATATGTTTTATCAATAGACTCTTACAGAGCAACAATTTTGGATATGACACGACTCTTTTGTAACAATTCTGACTTAGTTACTGAAATTCGGGTGTTAAAATGCCAGATCGTTGCTCCCTAGTGCCGCGCTCCCGTCACCAATCCCACCGTTGTCCAGTCGCCGCCTCGAGGTCACTGGTCCTTCCACGACTGTCCCTGATTGAAGTGGAGCCCAACGCTGCCCATCTAGGCTGGATCTCTTCGCCTCATCACTGACTGCCCTGTGTAACACCCCGACTCGGCTCACCTATGAACCGACCCGGAAATGCTACTAGCGACCGAACCATTCGATAATCTACTAGATTCGGTTAAGCCGACCCGGATCTACTCTCGGCGTCTTATGATGAAGATATGATTCGCTATATGCATGGGTAAAAGCACAAAATCTTAACAGGACACTACATGGATGATATGCAAATCAATTCACACACATCAACACAATTGCAGTAAAATCAAAAAGATATTTTCAATAAAAACGGACAGTCTCCCCTAAAAGTGTAATTAGGGGCCACCCTATGAAAACATTATACATAAACATATATCCATATCAATAGTTTCACTCACAGAATATAGTCTACTGTGTATGCATTCTCAAACTTAGGTCTCAGCCCACCTGTGCATTCTTTCAACAGTTCACGTCATATCATCAAGTCATAGCATTCAGTCATCACCATATTATCATCTCTTTGCATTTTCTCACATAAATTTCAATATAATAAAATCATAAACACAATATTAAACATTCAATCATTAAACATATGTGTGTGCAAGAGACCTCGCTGCTCCTCCGTCCAAGCTAGCACATCCGATCAAGCTCATCACCTACATATATATATAAGAAAATCGTCAGTAACGAGCGTTACCGGTCCAGAAAATAACTAATATCAAACTGGCACAGGAGAGATAACCCTCCTGTTGAATGAAAACTATAATATACTTCCTCAAGAACTCTCACAAGGGCACTAACGGGAGCCGTCGCCCTCGAGTGGTAGCGTTCCCTATCCATCTCATTATCTTTTCTTAGTCATCTCATCTATTGCGTATTGCATCAAATCTCATTCTCGCGTCTTGCATCAAATATCATTCTCGTTCATCTCAGCCCTCTACGTCCTCCATATTACTCCTGGCCTTAAGCCGAAGGCCAAGTACTCTCAGGCAATCACCTTTAGTACCTTTGAACCACAAGTACGGACATGCGCTGTACTAAACAATACCCGTAAACCTCCACGTTCTCCGGGTGTGAGGAACTCAAACGCGGAGTTAGCAGGATCCCTCGGGATGAAGTGAGTCCTCCCCAATATCAACCCGAAGACGAACACATGCCTT
>JAVDBV010082286.1:0-10071 GCA_032619315.1 Piper longum | reverse complement strand
ACAAGAGCACCAGAGATGATCCTCATTATCCCATCTTTCGCCCTCACTTCGAAACCTTTTGACTCTAAGGTTCCGACAGAGATGAGATTCTTCATCAAATCTGGCACATAATGAACACCAGTTAAAGTTCTGGTTGATCCATCATGATTCCTCAAGTGAACAGAACCAACTCCATGTGTGACAAGAGGGGCATTATTTGCTGTGTAGACAACTCCACCATTTAGTTCTTTAAAATCAAAGAACCACTCTCGATTGGGCGTCATATGGTGGCTACAAGCAGAATCTAGCAACCATGAACTAGAGTTGCTAGTTGATGCAGCAATAGAAAGGTCTGAATCTGCATCATCACACTCAGCAACATTTGCACCAGCTTTTCCCTTGTCAGGTTTGCATTTGTTCTTTAGCTTGGGACAATCTTTCTTCCAATGACCTTTTTCTCTACAAAAGGCACATTCATCTTTGCTTAGTCTGGACTTTGACTTTGATCTTCCCCTTCTTCCTTTATTCTGGCTCTGCGACCGGCCTCTCTCTACAACAAGAGCTTCAACTTCTGCACTTGTATTTTCTTATTTTTCCATCTTTCTCAATTCGTAACAATACAAGGCAGCAGTTACTTCACTGAGAGACACAACAACCTTCCCATGAAGTAGAGTAGTTTCAAGAAACTCAAATTCATGAGGAAGTGATCCCAACAACATGAGAGCCAAATTTTCATCATTAAAAGTCACGTCCAGATTCATCAAATCAGTTACTAGCTGATTGAAGCTAGTAATATGATCATTCATCAAATCCACTTAATAATTGAAACGGAATAAATCTCTTTTTCATATAGAGCTTGTTCTGACTGTTTTTCTTCAAGAATTTCTCCTCCAGTGCCTTCCATAATTTACTTATAGAAGTTTCTTTAGAAAAAGCATACTTCTATTCTCTAGAAAGGCACGCTCGAATGGTACCACATGTCATTCTATTCAGAGTCTTCCATTCTTTCTCCTCAAGATCTTCTGGTTTCTTTTCTTCGATGGCAATGTCTAGACCCTGTTGAAAGAGAGCATCTAGAACCTCACTTTGCCACATCCGAAATGAATGGTACCATCAAAAATCTCCATAGCAAATCTTGGATTTGTAAGAGCAGTTCTTCCTAAAATTGAATATGAAGAAGCTATTGCCTTCGATGTGGATGCTTCTATCATTTCTGTTACAATGTCTATTTAATAGCTCTCAATGCGGAAAGCCAACTGGCTCAAAGAAAATTTTTTCTGATATGGAAGATCAGCACAAGTCGCAACCACAGAGCATACTAAAATTAACCAAGAGCTCGAGGAAAATTTTTTCTTATGTGGAAGATCAGTATAAACTGCAACCACAGAGCATACTAGAATTAACCAATGACTCTGATACTAATTGTTGTGAAAAATGGGTAATTTTCACCAAAGATTCACTGTGAGAACTATTACCTAGATGACAAGCGTGAAAAATATTGTACTAAATAATTATCCCAAGATAAAATTCTCAGGAAAGTTGGTGAGACAAGATAGTCCACTTAAAAACCAACTCCTAGACAGAATTTTATTAAGACAAGTAATATAAATAGTACAATAATTAACACTAACTATACCCGAAAATAGCTATTAAATAGACAAGAAAAGAACAAGAACAAACACCAGAATTTAACGAGGTTCGGCAATTGCCTACGTCCTCGGACACTACTAAAATAATATTTCACTAAAGAGAAATATTACAAAGAGAGAAAGAACAAATTACCAATGGTAGAAGGAACAATTACCAATGGTAGAAAGGAGAGTAGGTAATTTTAAATTACCTTTTGGGATTAAAAACTAAAGAAGGGGAGGAGCCCTATATATAGGGAGAGAGCTCCCCCCCACTTCCCTCCCAAACCGATGTGGGATTTTTCAATCCCATACAACACTTCCGGCAACTCGGCTTGCCGGAGGGGCGATAGAAAAGGCATGCGTTGTTCAATTCAAACGTCATCTCTCGCACCAATCAAACAATGGTATAAAGAAACGGAATAAGATTCAGTAGAGGACCATTTTACAAGTTAAATCAAATACAGATTAAGACAGTTGTGAAACAGAGTTACCTCAAAGGCAAATTGTTCTTTTCCGTTTAAAATTGCATCCATTGCAGAAAATTGATCATCGAAAACACTATAGAATTTTTGGTAAAACTGACTACTGAAATGAAACAAAAAGAAATATCAAACACTATGAAATAAAATTAAACAAGAGATGGCAAGAGAATGAGTTCTTAGTTCTTACTGGTATTCTTCTGCATTCTCTTGGTCCATATTATCAAACTTCTGAGTAAGAAGTTCAGCAGCTGCTGGGGTAAGCACAGGTATGACAAGAGCCTACAATGTCCTTGGAAAGTAGTGCTACAGAATTGAAAACAAAATCATGAAAAAACAACAATATCAAACTTCCAGACAACAAGACCAACCCATTTTCCTCAAAATCAGCTTTTCATGAGTCAAAATACTGAATGATTTCGAAAAAAATTTTCACACAAATCTCGACAATCAATCGCTAAACTATAAATATTTACAATATAATCATTCAATAATGAAATAAGTCAGATGTCATTACAGAATAAGTTTTGTTTTTGCAAGAACTCACCGCCATTGCCAATAGCACACTGCGAAGGTTTTTTGGTTTAAGACTGAAAAATATTTTTGCGACTAGATCATCATTGAATGGGTTCGTTGTGACAAGCTGCCTTCCAGAAGAACCTTCCAAGTTTGCAGGCACTGTTGTTTCATTGTGGCAAGCACCACGTGCACTTTCATGGACAATCGAAACAAGTTGATACAAAGCTCGGAGAGCAAAAGGCTCTAACTGGTCCAACAATTCTCCATTCCCATCATTTCTTGGTAGTTTAAATGCATTTGTATTGCAAAGATCTGCCAGCGCCAAGTTTTTCCGATTCAACACAGGTTAAGATAGAATAAACAATCTATAAACATAATCACCATAATCATTCATCAAAAACCAAATAATAATGATCAAGGCCATCAATACATACCCCAACTCAACTTCATAAATTTATTAACTTTGCAAGGAAACATGATATCAAAAATCACATATAAAAAAAACAAAAATATTTTTGTATGCATATCCAACAGTATAACGAGAAGTACCTTCATTATCTTTAGAATGCAATGGTAGCATTTTATCCTGTCCTATTTGACAAAAAAGGAGGGCATAGATTAGCAATGAGCAGTTAAACAACTATAATCCCATATAGTTGTACCACAAAATATAAAGCTCACATACCATTTGCTTGTCAATTAATCTGCTATTTCCACCAATCGAATTATTCATCATAAAAACAAAGAAGAAAATTCAAGGTAATCAAACATAAAACATAATGCCTAAAAATTTATAGTGGAAGTTTACCGAACAACCTTCTCAGTATTCTCTGTAAATAATAGGCATCCATATGGTCCAGCATCTTCAACACCATCTCTTATTGCCACCAAAAATTGACAGCATTTGTCACGTTTTACTGTCCTCTTGGTGATACCTAGTTCCAAAGAGAAAGTATGAGGGGAGAAATCACTTGGCAGTTAATTTTAGTACTGATTTTTAGACAAGTAATACATACCACCCTTCTGGAATAAAAAGTGCATCTCCGGCATGCAACACAACAATTTGAGAATAATCCGTATCAAGCTTAGCTCTAGAATGTAGCATGAAGTTAGGTTTTGACAAGTCTACGGCACTGAAAAAAAAAGGAAGAAGAAGCTAATAATAATAAAAATAGAGGCCCATAAGTTTTGATTAGTTGATGGAATTCACATTCAGTTAATGCAAGATTGTACGTGTATGATGTTTAAATGTTTTACCTACGATTAGAAGCTTCTCCATCAATAGGCAATGAATAGAGCATTACACTAGCCGAAGGTGGCCACAATACAACTGGCAGAAACAGACATAAAAAATCACAATGACTTAAAGACAGATTATCAGAAATTATATAACTTATAGCCAATCTACAAGTATTTCATACAATTACAGTCGTCATACTGTTTTTTTGTATAATAAAACCCCGCCCTGCTGTGGGGGTTCAATTGTTACATGCCCAGATTTTTAGGAGTGTACAAAATAAAAAAATGCACAGCTTTTCAGTAAGACAACATGACATCTCAATCATAAAATATGATCCCTCAATAGCTTACCTTGTTTGGAACCAGCAACTACACAGATTATGATGATGGTCATATTGGGTACTAGATCTGCGTTGATCAGAATTCATCCAAAAGTTGATTGAGGCCAGTGATTTTTCTTCAATTAAGGAAGGCTGATAAGGAACAAAATATAATTAGAGAAAATATCCATCAACTATAGGCAACACTTGGAACAATTACAAGTTGAACTTCAAAACTCGAAGAAAAGTTCTGCACAAAATCAACTCAATAGCAATTGCATAATACCAGATATCTCACCAAAACACTGTATTCTCTTTCACCAATAAATACCTCTCTATGGTGAAAGAACTTATTATGAAGAAAAATCCTTGGTCAAGAAATAAAACCTTTTGAATGTCTTCCATCAAGGATTCCAATGAACACATCTTCCCTTTGTCAAAATTACCAGTAGGGACATGCATATACAGTAAAAAAAATTTGGCCATGATTATTAGTATATATACTGACTTGTTTCCAGCTTACTATAGTCATGCAATTAACTTTGCAAGATAACAAAAATAGGGCTGCCAAATGGTGTTAACCAATAAGATGAAGATTAGCAACGAATATTCCAAATTTCAATATGAAGACAACCAATGATCACCTGTAAAAATAGAACATGCTCAAGTAAACAAGAAAAAGTTTGTTGGGGCTCACTTGTGCCATAATGTGGCTCAGGTGATGTTGAAACAGATCTTTTCAAATTTAAGTCTTCCAACTGACTTTCTTCAAAATGAAAGTTGGTTTCTTTTGCCAAGAGAAGCTTGCAGGAAGTGATAAATGTGGAGAACGGTAAGGACACCTGGGCAACCAATGTTGACAACTCGGGGAAATTAGGTAAACGTTCACTGATAAACTAATAAAATTGCTAGTCATAAAAAATCTTAAAAAAATATATTTTAAGAGAATTTACCCTCTCATGGCTTCTAAGATCTCCACGAAAAACTGCTGCTGATTCAGATAGCATTGCTTCTACAGGAGAGGAACCCACTCTTTCCTGCAATTTCAGTTTATTTCACAAAAGAAAATAATACCTCGCAAAGATAAATGACAGGTTAAAGTAAACTAAAAAAAGTAAGGAAAGGTTAAAATATTTAACAACTTGTTCCAATACAGTAAACACATAGTACCCACTTAAAGCAGCATAAAGATTGCAAAACAACACCCACGTACGGAAGTTGCTATCCAATGGACAACTGGAAGGATAAATGCTTCTGGGCTTGCCAAGCCATAGAAAAGAAAAATATGCAACTTTAGCAGCATGTCAAAGGCAACATGCGGGGTATTACACTGGCTAATGATGTTTCCTTCTCAATGAAATTGATAATCCTAGTAATTTTTTGGTATTTATAGGAAGTTGAAGTTCCTAGGAAACATCATTAGCCTTTTACGGCCCAGGCAGAATCAAAGTTCAACCAGTCAAGCCAATGTCTATTTTCTTCTTTATTCTTGACAAAGCCTACTAACAGCTATCATGTCTAAGCATAAAATTATAAAAGAGGGGGCTTTTTTTCATCAAAACCCATAAAATAATAACACAAACAAAATCAATCGTAATGTCAACCAAAAAAAAAACACTAAAGTTAGCTAATAAACCAAAATTTGAGCACATAGACCACGGCCATACAATGTACCAGACTAACCATACAAGTCATTTCATGGGACAACCCCAAAACAAACAACATTAGTTCATCAAATAAAACATAAAAATTCAATTAAAACACCCAAACATATTTAAATCCACTCATTCAACACAAATTACCAATTGAATTGTTAATGCACATTAACAAAAAAAGAAGAACAACCAACTAACTAAATAAAAATTAAAATAGATACAAATGTTTACCAGCTGGATAGTCTAGGTCACCCTGAGAAGGATCCCACCTGGTGCAAGCCTTCCAATCACTCACACACCCCACAAACACCTGCACCACCACCATGATTGTTAATAATAAAATTAGGAAGAAGAAAACAAAAAAAAATCAAAATTAAAGATTGGATTTTAACTGAAACCTACGGCCAGAGCGTTGAGTGGAGATTAATACAAAATGCCCAGGCCTTCACTTAGTTTATGTAAGTCAAAATGGGGTTCAATAATAATGATTCTAAATTTCTAATTCTAATGATTGCAAAATAACTAAATCTCCTTGAAATAATCAGTTCTTCTGGTTCATAATTTCTATGTATAATAAGTAAGAATGGTATTAAATACATAATGCCATTAATCCATCCATTTTCATGTTTGTTAATACTTAAATAAACGGTAGTTTTTGAAGATATTGTTAAACCGTCCATGCATAAATTGTTAGATTAATCACATATCCCATTCAGAGGCAACTTGTGACTTGTATATAGGCCAATGAGAAAGCCTTAATTTTTAAGTTAGCTTTTGAATTAAGAGAGGCTCATGAACCAGTTGCAAGTCACTTTTAGAGCCCGAAGGGCCCAACAAGTGATATTAGAGCCAAGGTTGGTTTTGGTGTTGCCTCGATTTGCCTCATAATTTGTCGGTCGGTCTGAATTTGTGTCGGCCGGCCTGAAGTTAGGAATGATGTATGAAGGGGGTTAATCCCACATCTTATTTGAAGACAATTTGTGACTAATATATAGACTAATGGGAAAGTCTTAATTTTTAAGCTAGCTTCTAGATCTATTGCAAGTCACTTTTAGGGCAACATAAACCAGGTACAATATAAGAGTTTCTAGTTTAGGATTTGCTTGTTGGCATCGGGTTGTTTTCATAATTATTTAGTATTTTAAATGGTATTTTCATTCAGTTCAATGCAGTCCACTAGGCACTTTGTACCAAGTTACCTGAATGTCCTGTGGTAATGGAGACGTGAATTCATGAGCTTCAACCACATTGGGGGAGAAAATGCATCAATCATTTTATTCAAAATATTTTGCTAGGAATATTCTAAATACTTTATTTAAGAAAAAACACATTATTGTTACTTTTAATTTTAATAATTGTAAACCCAAAATTGCTTGTAGAAGTAATAAACAACAATGATAGTTAAAAACACAAAATAATAAAATTTAATAAATTCAAACAAAAATTACAAAAAATATTAAGATAAAAGAATGATTTGTAAAATTGCTAAGATAACATTAATAAGAATTTAATAAGATCAAAATGTTATTCATTCGAGTATTATAAATGCTATTTTTTTAACATTTTAGACCATAAAATAAAATACTAAAATATGAAATAAGACTTATATTCATTATAGTATATCATTAAATATAATATAGTAATATTAATCTGGTTGAACTTGGTTAAACCTAGTTAAACCAAACATACCGTGTACCAATTAAAAGTCCAGTTTCACCTCCGTACAATGTTTAAAACTATGGTTAAGATTTTATAAATACCTATCAAGATTTATAGTTCTTATATGTTGCAAAAACTGATTTATTAACTGTTATTAACTATTATTCATGTTAATCTCAAAAGATTTATAAAGATTTTTAAGTGGATTATATGTTTAGTGTAGTCATTTGGGAATAAAAATTGTGGAACAATTACATTTTACTTTGTTATTAATTTTTTAGTAATATTTAATAAGATAATTACTTTTCAAAATTGCTTCAGCATATTCTCTACATCTTTTATTCCTCAATGCACAAATTGAAATAGTAATGACAATATTCATATTATTTGTTTGGGTGCAGGATCGGACCGCTAAGATGCTTCTTGTCGAAGTTAGTTTTATGGGTTTGGTGGAAACAAATACACCCTTATTGAGCAAAAGTATTCCTGCAAATTAAAACGAAAATAAAATAAAGTTAATTGAGAGTGAGGAAAGACACAAGTGAATTTTTTTGTGGTTCTTTAGGGTTTAACACAAATCACTAAATCACTCCACGGTGGCTTTATAATCACGAATTCACTATTATTCTTTATTTGCACAAGTTACATGAAATAGTTTTCACTCCCTTGACTTTGATTCATCTTAGATAGCCCTGACTTCAATGCCCTAATTCCCTTCTTTCTTATGTTCAAATGTTAAAAATAACTTTACTATCGTGTTTAGATTGTCAAAAAACGGTGGGGTATCCACTTTCACGCCAATCCGAGCTAGGGAAAGTATAGAAATAAATTATGAAATGTGTCCTCCGAACGAAACCAAACCGAGTTCGGGGTGAGCAGTGATCCAATCGGTCTAGTTCTTGGCAGCAAATGGGTAAACCGTAAACCAGGTATCGGTTACTTAAGTTGGGCATCAACCATGCAAGATGGGCAATTAAGCCCTCCTTTCTCTCGACATTTTTTCTTCTTTTTCTCGTGGTGGGATTCCGACAAGTGGCAGTACTTTAAGCACAGCGGAGTCCAACGGCAACCTTTGCTCTCGACTCCACAACTTCAAGGGGATCTCCGCAGCAACTTTTCAACAAGGTTTCACATCATGACTGTAAAACCCGTGATTCGAGTCACAGTTTTATAGTCGTCAGCCGATCGGTTCAGCCGTCGGTTCGAGTTGAGTGTATTTCAGAACACGTGTACTGAACCGATGCCAGTCACGTGTATGAGCTGTGAGGGTAATGTATAGTGAGGATGCGATGATAATGAGATGAATGAGCAGAGAATGAGTTATCAGAATGCATGATAGTATACAGTTGACGATTTTAGATTTTTTTCATTTTGTGACCGTAGAAATAGTTTTAGGCCGTTTGTCGCGTTAGGATGCGTTATGGGGTAATTTGGGTGGGTTATTAGTTATAGAGCATGCCATTTGGATGCTATGTGTTTTTTTTTATTTTATGGGATTTTTCCTGATTTTTCTAGATTTATTTTAGAATTTATTGCGAGTAAATAATTATTTTGACTCGAGACAGAATTGAGTTAAGTTTTATTTACAAGAATGCCATTGAGAGGTTTTTTTTCCCACCCGACAGTTTCCCCCTTTTTCCCAAACCCTAGCCAACCTCCCCATGTGCCGGCGCCGCTGTCGGCGCCGCCCGGCCACCGACCGACGCCGTGCCGCCCCGACCAGCCCCGGCCACCGTCCGGCCGCCACGACGCCGGGATCGCCACGCCGAGTGCCGCGCCCGCCATGCATTTGCGTCGTCGATCGGGCCGCCGGCGACCGTCGCCGTCGCCGTCCAGTGGTTGCCTCGGCGCCACCGGCTACCCAGCGACCTTCCCTGACCAGAGCGCTACCGATCGCCGCCCTGGCCGGCCGGATTTAGCCACCCAACGCCACCGCTCTATTTTCAACATTTTCCGGCGAGCCGCCACCTCCGTCGGCCGTATTGACACCACAGACACGTCAGGTTCGTCGAGACGGTTCCAATGGTACCCTATACGGCCCCGATCCGACCAGTAGATGCCACCGGCGATTGTTGCCGGAAAATCGCCGGAAAAACCGCCGGAAAACCGGAATTTTTGGAATTCGCTGGAATTCACCGGATCTTCCACGGAGTTCACCTGGTCGAACCAGATCGAGCTTTGGACGCCGTCGAGCGCCGAATTCAAGGTTCGAGACGCACGCACGACGGAAACTGTAGCCGTCGCCGATTACCGACGACGCGAGGTATAACTACCTCTAAGTTTATTATTTATGATTGATGATTGTTAGAAAGCATGATAGGATTGATTAAGTAATGTTGATGTAATTAAACACTAATGAAACCCTAATGAGTGATAAGTGATATGATGTGATTAAGTATGAGATGAAAAGTAAGTTATCTAATAAGATAGATCAGGTTTGATGGTGAGAACTTCCCCACAAACGGGGCGTAGTAATCACCTGGGTCTAGTGATAGCCTCCCCATAAAAAGGCTACGGCCGGAGTGTGTAAGGCACTTGCCCGAGAATTGATGGTGAGAACTTCACCACAAATGGGGCGTAGTAATCACCT
>JAVDBV010082285.1:0-13114 GCA_032619315.1 Piper longum | reverse complement strand
CGACTGCCTGAGAGTACTCGGCCTTCGTGCTCAAGGCCAGGAGAAATATGGAGGTAAGGAGAGGGCTTAGGATTTGAGACCAGAAAATGAAGAAAATGTCAAAACGGCGACAGCAGTAGCAGTTCAGTCAGTTCGGGATGCTACCGGGTCTGCAGCCCAGTGGCTCCTCAGTAGATGCCCTAGAGAGAGTTCATGAGGAGTATATGGATTTTCTTTCATATGAGAGTTTGCTCTCATAGCCAGTTTGCTATTAGTTATATTCCGGACCAGTAACGCTCGTTACTGACGTTTTTCTACTATATGTAGGTGACAAGTACGAGATGGATGCGCCAGTTGGACGGAGGAGCAATGAGGTCTTCTGCACACACACATATGTTTGGTGATTGATTGTTTAATATTTTTATTTATGCTTTTATTATATATGAACTGATGAGAAGAGATGAGCATGACGATGTGAGTAAATGTTAAGAAATGAAATGTTGAGAGATGAAATGAAATATGAATAGATAATACAGATGGGCTGAGACCCAAGTTTAAGAATGAGATATAGTAGTTCAGACTGCTCGAATGTAGTTTTAATATGTGCTTATATGCCTGTACATATATTATGTTGACAGGGTAGCCCCGAATTACGTTTTCAAGGGAGACTCTGTCCGTCTTAAATTAGAATTTCATTTGAATTTATTGAAATCGTAGTTTTTGTATGAATTGCGTGTCATGTCATTCATGTAGTATCCTGTTAGGGTTTTATGCATTCATTCATGTATGATGAATCATATCTTCATCTTAAGACGCCGAGATTGGATCTGCACGAGTTAGGTTCGGATTAGCCGATCTAACCGGGGCCTGTAACATGCCAGTTCGGTTCACGATGGTGAACCGGATTTGGGGTGTTACAGGTAACTTGGCCCTTAGCATCATCATTTAATGTGTAATAAATCATAGATACAAATAATTTTTGAAATATAATAAAATCATTAATATTGAAAAAATCTACGTATTAAATGCAAAGCTATAAATAAGTTGATAATGGTAAAAAATTAAAATATCATATAAATTATCCATTATATTAACATTAAATTTTAATTCAAATGTCCTACCCATTTAAAAATTCAAAATAACAAGAAATATATAGTAAGTTAAATAGAAAAGATACAATAACTTAATTTTGTGGATTGAGGTTCATAAATTGATGGGGATAAACTCCCACCAAAGATGATTAGCTTTTTTATGATGGGATGTGAGAAAACAAAGCATTTCTCATAAGTTCTTAGAATATGAATTTAAGTCAAACTTCGATTCAAATCTTCTACTCATTTAAATAATCAAAAGAAGAAAGCACAAGGTGAATTACTTGATGATAATCATGATTAATTTTGATGCAAATATAATAAGCATGTATAAATTTTTCTTCAAAATATAATACATAATAAACTATTTTTAGTAAGGCTGACCATTAAAATTTTCATAACATTTACATCTATTTCATAATAATCAAATGGACCCAAGTGATTATAGTAGCCATAGATATTTTGAATATTTTAATACAAAAGATTTTTTTTACATTAATGATTACAACCTTGAAGTTTGCTATAGTTATATATAAACAAATCTGTGACAATTAATTTTCAAATATACTAATTATTATTTTAAAATTGAGTATAATTACCACTTAAATACTTCATTAGAATTTTTCTATTTTTTATTATTGTTGAAGGGTCCATATAAAGTAATCCTACTTAATATATAAAGTTATGAATCTATCAAATTGAGTAGGAAAAAATTGTTACTCCAATTTTGAGGATCTATATAACTTGATAGATATAATCTTTAAGAGAGAAAGTCATTGCATTTTTTGACGATGGGATTATTCGAAAACTTTAACACAGTAGAGGTTGGAATTTGCCCACCTGATTGATCGAAAAATTATCTGCACCAAAGAACTTATTATTCTCTAATCCAAGGCATGTCATAATGGTTTCTACGATACAAGATTACTGCCCTCTTTAATTTTCAGGGAGATGGCTCAACCTTTTCCAATTTTTGGATGAGAGAAAATAAACATTCTAATAATTTGGGGAGTGTAAAACTTTAAATTTAAGATTAAAGTAATAATATTATGAAAATTTACGATTAAAATCTCCTACCCATTTAAAAAATAAAAGAAGAAAATCAATAAATTTATTGAAAATGTAGTTACTCTAACTTCGTCAGTAGTTATATGCAAAGAGGAAGACTCTGACTTTCGGATGATGAGATGTGTGAAAAGAACTATACAAATATTTGGAAAGTATGAAGCTTAATTTATAATCGAAAAGGTTTGTTACTTTCATTTCATCATTATGCATCTTCTAAATTGATGTGTATAATTTTCGAGAGAGGAACACTCTAGCTTTTTTGATAATGAGATGAAATGTGTGAGAGGAACCAATCCAACATATGGAAGGTATTAACCGTTATATAAACCTCTTCTGACTATATATCTTCTCTTATTTCAAGTTTATCCTCAAATAAAAATAAGTGCAAAAACCTAGCTAGATTATAAATAATTGTAAATTTTGGAGAGCATGAACTTTTTTTATATACCTCTAAGCTATTAAATAAATATAAAAGATTTTCTTCTCTCATTTCGTCGATATAAATAGTCTAAATTGATGGGTATAATCTTCTAGAGAGGAATACTCTAATTTTTTTACTTGGGTATAATCTTCTAGAGTGGAAGATTCCATTTTTTTCTGATAATGGAATGAGATGAGTGAGAGGAACTATGCAAACATTTAGAAACTAATACCGTTTTATAAAAGTTTAACCTTGAATTAGAAATAAGTGTAAAAGCCTATATCAAAAATAAATGTAGAAGTTTTTTCACATGTTTAAGGCTTGTATTAATGCTCATAACTCATGTATAATATACATACAAAACGTAAAACTTGCATGAATTAAAAGGCGCGTAAATTAAATATGGAACCCATTCTAATAACCAATTATATTTTATCGTCTGATGAACTTCCATAAAAAAAATAAAAGTTGTAATAATTAAAGACTGATTAGGTTTTGTATATTTATGTGGATTAATTATAGGCTACTTTAAGTAAGGAGGATATTAAAATTCATACGAGTTTAATATTGAGACCCAACAACCAAATGATACCTATTTTAATAACCAATAGTATTGTGTCATTTGCTTCATCTCATCAAAAAGTTGTAAAAGTGGTGTTGTTATTATATATTATTATTATTATTATTATAAGATAAGATAAGATAGATAGATGTCGATATAAATCGTCAAAATTGATGGGTATAATTTTTTAGAGAGGAAGACTCCAATTTTTTTTTCTTGGGTATAATCTTCTAAAGATGAAGACTCCAATTTTTTTCCAGATAATGGATGAGATGGTAAGAGGATCTATGCAAACATTTAGAAAGTAATATCTTTTTATAAACTTCTTATGACGATATATCTTCTCTTATTTCAAGTTTAACCTTGAATTAGAAACAAGTGTAAAAGCCTATATCAAAAATAAATGTAAAATTTTTCACATGTTTAAGGCTTGTATTAATGCTCGTAACTCACGTATAATGTACGCACAATACAAAATATAAAACTTGCATGAATTAAAAGACAGGTAAATTAAATATGGAGCCCATTCTAATAACCAATTATATTTCATCATTTGCTGAACTTCTATAAAAAATTATAATAATTGTAATAATTGAAAGCTGAATAGGTTTTGTATATTTATATGGATTAATTCAAAATCGCTTAAAGTAAGGAGAATATAAAATGCACATGAATTTAATATTGTGACCCAACAACCAGATTAGACCTATTTGAATAACTTGTGTCATTTGTTTGACTCTTATCATCGAAAGTTGTAAAACTGGTTCTACTATTATATATTAATAAGATAGATAGATTTTTAGGTAAGCACGTATTAAGTTTCTTACTTTCACCACCCATAGAAACTTTGGCCACACTAATTTTCTTCACGTACGAATTTAGAGCGTATTTTAAGTTTACCAGGGAGAAAACATAAAGGTTTTGTAATAAAAACACATCGTTGTGTTAAAGCTTGGTATTTGATTTTAGATTGAGAGAAAGAAATTATATTTGTCACGGGAAAACCCAAATCACTCAGTATCCAGATTAAAAAATTTTATGGCAGCTATCTAGTTTTTGTAGCATTGTTGAATTTAACAGTTAAAATCATGAATGCAGGTAGTCAAGGTATAACAAACAAAAAAAAAATGCATCAGTAACTGCTACATTTTCTCTTTTAGGGACACAAACTGTAGTCCTCCAAAGTAAGTATTACTTAATCATCTTGCACACAGCATATTCACTCAAAACATCTAGCAAGTAAATTCATCAACTGGGTGCAATTTTGGTTTCTGAAACAAAATGTAAACAGTTGCAGGCTCAATCCCGAATGACACGAATTAAAGGTTAGAATATATATGAGACTAGAAATATCAGAAACGTATGAAACCATTATACAATTGGGGAGTACATATAATTAGGAGTAGTTATTGCATGAAAAGTTGATCTCCAGCTAGGGGAAGCCAGAGAGGAACTGCATCTGCCTCAAAAGGGGACTCAAACTCTCCATGAGCTTCTCGCATGGATGGTTGTGAACACCTTCATACGTAGTCACCACAATGCTCGTATCCATGGCCAAGCGTTGCACTTGCTTCTTCACGTTGCATGTGTGATGGGTGCATCTATAGTAGCTCCTTCAATGCCACAATGTTCCATTTCCCACATTTCCAACACATTTTACATGTTAGATTTTGTCTCATAACTTTGATAACAGTAAGCTACAACTAGAACTAATTACATAATCCAATCAGGTGTTTTTTTTTTGTACACTAGGTTAGATTGATAATTGATAATCTCTTTTTTTATCGGGATATTTATATATGTGAGAATATAAGTATATGACCTCATTAAATCTACTCTTAAAGATAAAAGGGGAGTCAAAAGTCATGTTTTGATGAAAAATTAGAGATTTAATTAATTAAAATAAAACAAAAATAACAAAAACAAATTAAATCATTATAGTATATCTCTAAAATAGGAATCTTTCTTTAAGATCTCAAATTATTTACTCTAACTTGTTATTTAACGAGGATCTATATATAAAATTAGAGTCAATCTCTAACTTGGACTACGCATAGATCAAAATCCTGCTTAGTTTTATAACAAAAAAATATGGTGTTCTTTAAAAATATCATGGATTTTCTCCGTGCCCTCTCCACATCAATTTTTATCATGGAAAAAAATTCTATTTTTTATATAATTACAGATTTTTTTAAGATGAGTAAATGTTGAATTTTTAAATATTTATCCTCGCCAAAACACGAAGGAAACTTTTTCCCAATAAATTTTCTGCATTTTTTAAGATTGGGGAAGTCTTTTGGTATGGAAAAAAATTATAAAATTAACATATGTTCACTTTTAAATATTACTATCTATAAAAAAAATCTAGAGTTTTTTTCTTGGCAAAAATTGGTGTGGAGATGACGTAGAAAAATGCATGGAGGATAATTATTTATTTTGCAGATAATTACCCATTTTCTTTCTTTAACTTGAGAACAAATCTCATTATAGTACCTGTGAATATTCTAAATTAGTTAAAAGAACACCTGATGAGATTTGATTATAACACATTATTACCTGGGATAAGTGCTGTTCTTGACAGCCTTCTGCCCATACTTCCTCCATCTATAACCATCATCAAGAATGTCATCAGCAGACCTGGTCTGGAAGGCAAACCTCGGCGGGTTAACCTTCTTCTTCTTGTTGCACCCACCCTTACCGTTGTACTCCTTACCAGTAGTACTGCTGCAGCTAGTACCAGCTGCACCATCACCCACAAACTTCTGCCCAGCTACGGCCAGTGCAATATTGTTATTAGTGCCCATCTGATTCTCCAGTAAGAGCTTGCCCTGACCGCCGTTCGGCAGGCTTCCGAGGACGTTTAACGGGCTAGGCGGGGCGGCGTAGGCCGAGAGGAGGGCAACGAGGTCCACCAGGTTGGGGCCATTCAGAAGTGGCTGTGTTGTGGGTGCCAAGCTGCTGCAGGGTTCTAGCAGCTGGTTTTGAGGTGATGCAAAGTTGGCTTGATTGGCTTCCATGAATATTTGTTATTGACGATATGGGCATTGGTCTAAGTATCAGGTGGTTGTGTATTTATCGTAAGGAGATGGTTGGTGACATTGGACAAAACATGTAGAATGAAAAAAAGGGTGCAATGGGATGTGTGAAGAAGTAGGAGAGGTGATCATGGAAGGTGGAAGGAGGTTCAACGATAAAAGGTGGGGGAGAAGGGGGATGTTAGAAAGAGAAAGGGAGGGAGACGTGTGTAGCGCGATAAGCTAACGAAGCTACAACAAAAGGCTAAGGTGATTGAGATGGTGATGAGCGATAGCCAACCAAACGACCAACTTTGTTCAACTGCCATCTTCTCTCATCCGAATACTTCCTCACTAACAATTTGCATGCATGCTATTACAAGCTCTTGTGTCTATGCATTTGCTTCATATCGTTAGTTTTGTAGTCTCATTTGCTTATCTACTATTGGCATTGTCTCTGTGTTAGTATATAATATTGTTCATAATTCGACTCATGGGTGGAAAATAAGTTGTCTTATATATAAAACTTTATTAATATATATGACTTAGTCTTCCCAATTTCTGGTTTTTTATTTTACAGAAAATTATATCTTTTATTTACCAAAACATCAAGCTTGAATATCTCCCTTCAGCTATTTAAAACCATAGAAAAAGCTAAATAGTTGAAGTGTAATTAAAGACCTGTTTGATCAGAATGCAGGCACTCGGCCTCGACGGATGCAATATGTGAAGGGTGTTTAATCAAGTTATGCCAAATTTTGCTAAGATCAAATTTTGTTTTTCCGTGCTCAATAATTATATTCAAGTTTGAGTTTGAGTTAGAACTAGCTAGCTTAATTTGTTCTCCTGCGAGCCTCTTAAATATAATTTTCGTTGAAATTTTAGCTCAAGAACTAGCTAAATATTGTAAGCGATTTCTTAGCTCCAGCAATGTAATTTTGATATCATGAAGAGCATGCAAATTTAGCCATTTATTCAAATTATATGACTATTTCTTTCGCACTCCTAAAAGGGTTCTTTCTTTCTATGTGTTTATCTATTTATTATAATTAATTATTTGTTTGTAATTAATTTGGCAAAAATTATCCACATCATCCAACTGTCTTTATAATTTAAAGACTTACATTAAATATAATTGATGATAGTATTTTTTCCTATATGCCATAATATTGCATACAAAAAAAGTATATATTAGAATTTTGTTTTTTTTTCAAAAAAAATGTCATAATGTGTACTATTTATATATTATTGAAGTTATAATTAGTGAAAAAATAAATATAAATATCTAAAATCTTGATTTCTATGTTAAATATTGAGCTTTGATCATAAGTCGAGTCGAGAAAATAGAAGCCTCTCATTGTTTTATTTAATTTCAAGTTGAACTTTGTTTATTAAAGGCTTGAAGTCCTTTAATCTGAGTTGAACAATAAGCCTAATCAAAATTAATCCAACCAAGATGTGAACTTGTTGACATCAATGTATAAAATTCCAACTTTCCGATATCTCCAATATGCATTGTGCTTAAACTTTCTTTCTCCAACATCCATCCAACCAAAAGATAAAAATTTATTATTTACTTTTCCTTCACTCCACTTCACCTCAATCAACCCCCTTGTTCTTTCAATCCTTACCACCAAACAAACCCAACTTACCATGTCTTGGAACCCATTCCCCCAGACACTGATTTGAATTCAATATATTTTGGGCTTGATTCGATAACTCAAAGTGTAAAAAATCGACGATTCGATTACAACCTAGTTGGGTTTATGTTATGTTAAATTCGATTCTAATGAAATAAATTTCGATTTGAATCGACTCGATGCCTTATATATAAACAATTCATATTTCTTTTACCTCAATAATACATGGACAATAGAACGTTAAAAATGAAAATGTGCTATAAAATAATTAGGCCAAAATAGTTTAATACTTATTACATGTATATTCATTAAGAAGGGTGAACTATATTTCTATAATAAAAACCAATTAGAAATTTTCATGTATAGATTTAAACAAATAGAGTTGCACCATAATATTCATTCAATATAGTTAACAAAAAGATTTTTGAAAGAACCTATATTATAAACAACTAAAAAAATCTTTAAATGTTGATGAGAGAGCTCGAATAGAACTAATGATGGACTCAAAATCGATCATGCTTGACACGAAACTTGAATTTTTTTAAAAAATTGAGTCAGATCCTCATAATTGAAAATTCGATTAGTTTATCAAATGATCCAGGTTCGAATACAACGACTCAACCCCCGACTTGGCTTGTACCTAGCCTTATGTGGGCGAGTTGGGATAAATTGTCTCGTAAAGAAAATACTTAGAAGATCTCAAACTACCCAAAATAAACATTGGTTTAAGTAAATCATGCCATAAATTTAGCTCAAATCCCAATTCCCACCTGGCCAATATATGTATCTCCTCCCTTCACAATAAAAACTGAAGTCTTTCTTCCAGCCCGGAATCATCAATCAAAGCAACATAACCGATTCGGTGAGCATGCAAAGCTGTTGTGCAAGGCAAGAACAAAAAAACAACTCTTAGGCTCACATTCCCAACAATTCTCTTTGCAACGTTAACCAAAGACTTTACTAAACCAAGGAAGAAAAAAAGAAAAAGTAGCCGTTGGGGAGGAGGTGGTTCGGGTCGTCTCTTGCTCCCTTCCCACCCGGTCAAAAGAAAGAAAAAAGAAAACCGAAGTAGCCGTTGAGCTGCACCCCGAGGGTGGAGCCTCTCTGAACTCCTGCTTCTGACGTCCCCCTCGTGATTGATTGTCTTCGCCCAGAGCAATTCGCAACTCCTCCTCCACACCTTCAATATACGGCACCCGAGCTAGCTCAGTTATAAGTAAGCTCCTCAAAAAGTAGCCTGTCTTGTTGTTGTTATTGACCAGTCTGTCCATCGGGTTTGATGAAGAAGAAGAGGACGGCCCGAGTCTCTTCATCGTCCCATCCTCGCCTCCCTGCAATTGCTCTACATGATAATAATTGCTCTGGGAGGAGGAGGAGGAGGAGGGTCGAGACGCTGGACAAGATGTGGCTGCTCCCACTGTTCATGATCCTACTACTATCAAGCGTCACCCTGTCCTGTTCAAGCCAGAGGTGGGATGGAGTAGAAGTGACCCAAGCCGACTACCACGTCCTCCGAGCTATCAAGTCTTCTTTCTCCGACCCACATGGCGTTTTGAGGAGCTGGAACGACACGGGCCTCACTGCCTGCTCCGGCGGATGGTTGGGGATCAAGTGCGCCAAGGGCCAGGTAATTGCGATACAGCTTCCGTGGCGGGGGCTGGGAGGATGGCTGTCGGAGAGGATCGGGCTGCTCACCACTCTTCGGAAGCTAAGCCTGCATGACAACCGGATTGGCGGGCAGATCCCTCCCTCCATCGGCTTCCTCCCTAATCTCAGAGGTTTGGCGCTCTTCAACAACCTCTTGGTCGGCCAGATCCCCCCCGAGATCGGTAACTGCCCTTCACTTCGCAATCTTGATCTTAGCAACAATTCTCTAGCCGGCATTGTGCCGACCAGTTTGTTCAATTCGACCAATCTGTATAGGCTTAATCTCAGTCACAACAGCCTCTCGGGGCCTGTTCCAATTGGTCTTGCTAGCTCAGTCTCGGTCACGTTCGTTGATCTGAGCTACAACAACATCTCTGGTTCGATTCCAGATGCATGGGAAGGTCGAAATGGGACAGACCCATATCTGTTACAGTCTCTAATTCTCGACCATAATTTCATCTCCGGTTCAATTCCGGTTTCTTTGAGTCGATTAGACAAGCTAGGAGAGATTTATCTTAGTAACAATCAAGTTAGTGGCAGCGTGCCCGATGAAATTGGGTCTCTGTCACAACTCCTAGTGCTTGATCTTTCCAACAACCTGCTTGAGGGCCGAATTCCAGATACGCTAGACATGCTTCAGAACTTGTCTAGGCTAGACTTGTCTGAGAACGATCTCGTCGGACCAATCCCACCTTCCTTGGCCAAACTGCCCCAGCTAGGCTTCCTCAACGTTTCATACAACAATCTCTCTGGCACAGTGCCATTGCAATTAGCTCGAAAGTTTAACTCAAGCTCGTTCCGAGGGAACCTACTCCTCTGTGGCTACGATGCTGCAGCCCCTTGTGCACCTCCACCGGCATCCAGTGACCAAAATCCGCCTACTTCTGAATCGCACCGCCATAAACTGAGCAACAGAGACATAATTCTCATAGTTGTTGGGGCCGTCCTGGCCCTCCTCCTTGTAATCTGTTGCATACTGCTCATATGCTTGATAAAGCGAAGAAAGAGCAGCAATTCCAAAAAGGGTACTGCTTCCGGTGGCATTGCCGCCGCACAAGGAGCAAAGGTAACCGAGCCAGATGTTGAAGCAGGAGGGGAAGCTGGTGGGAAACTGGTGCACTTTGATGGGCCATTGGCATTCACCGCAGACGATCTTTTGTGTGCAACAGCTGAGATTATGGGGAAGAGTACGTATGGGACGGTATACAGAGCAACCTTGGAAGATGGTAGTCAAGTGGCGGTAAAGAGACTCAGAGAGAAGATTGCCAAAGGCCAAAAAGAGTTTGAAACAGAAGTGAATGCGCTGGGACGGATTAGGCACCCAAATCTCTTGTCTCTCAGAGCTTACTACATAGGTCCCAAGGGTGAAAAGCTGCTGGTGTTTGATTACATGCCGAAGGGTAGCTTGTCATCTTTCCTCCATGGTATGTTTTTCTACCTTCTTCTACCTTTGTCATTTCAATGTTTTTTGTCATATATCTGATTTGTTTCTGATCGAATGGTTAGCTCGAGGACCTGATACTCCTGTCAACTGGCCTACAAGATTGAACATTGCAATTGGAGTGGCGAAAGGGATCAACCACCTACACAAGCAGCTCAACATGGTCCATGGCAACCCGACAGCGAGCAATGTACTGCTGGACGAGACTGCCGACGCCAAGGTCTCCGACTATGGCCTCTCCCGGCTCATGACTGCGGCAGCGAACTCCAATGTCATTGCCACAGCCGGAGCAACGGGCTACCGAGCTCCAGAGCTCTCAAAGGTGAAGAAGGCTAGCACCAAAACTGATGTGTACAGCCTTGGTGTGATACTCTTGGAGTTATTGACAGGGAAGTCCCCCGGTGAGGTGATGAATGGTGTTGATCTGCCGCAATGGGTAGCTACAAATGTGCAAGAGGAGAGGACCAAGGAGGCCCTCGACTTGGAACTCATTAATGATACAGCAGCCGGAGACGATCTGCTCAACTGCCTAAAACTGGCTCTTCATTGTGTAGACCCTGCACCCACTGCGAGGCCGGAGGCAGAGCAAGTTTTGCAACGTTTGTTGGAGATGAAACCAGAAACTGTTGAAGGTGGCTCCACCGATGAAGGGGTGGGAGATCCTTCCAACGAGTGATTACAGACTTCATTCTTTTATTGCCCAGTTGAGGTACAGTGGTGCAGGAGACAAAGCTCTATTGTATATTTTTGTCAGTCAAATTTATTAGTGTAAATATTGTTTTGGGAGTCCAAGCACAAGTAGTTTTAGTGGAGGACCAAGTAGTGCCAGTTTTAATGCCGGTCCAAGCACAAGTAGTGCCATGAAATTGCAATAAGGACATGGCAATATGAGATTATAAGCTGTTACTGTTTTTTGTTCAATGTATGTGCTCCTATAATTTTCTACAGATTCGGAAAGCAAATTGAATATAAAACATATTGGTGAAAATAAATGTTGTGTAGTAGTGAATTGTGGATAATGCAAGGTTCAACATCATGAATTCATTGTGTTCAACATCATGAATTCACGATGCCAGCTTGAGCTCACAAAGATGAGAGTAGTTTTATGCCGCATGCACTTTGATACGGGTCATCCAATTACAAAAAAAACCTAAATTTCTTAATTTTTTGAAAAAAATTCTAATATCTAATCTAGGTCATCTGATTACAAGGATGAGCTAGATTTATTATTTTTTGAAAAAAATCCTATCCTTTAATTTGGGTCGTCCGATTAATGGGACGACCCAGATCTATTATTTTCAAAAAAAAAAAAACTCTATCAAGACCGTGGCGGCCGCGAGCGGCCAACTGCTTGTGAGGTCGGATCTATCCTTCCACCATTCAAATCTGGTTGGGGGATGGTCAGGTCCTGCCTGTGGCAACCAGACTTGACCAGCGACAAACAGATCTAGCCACAAAGCAAAAGAAAAAAAATTTTGTGGCCACCACCCCGACGCCCCTTCCAAGCTACGGCCACCACCTTGCCTCATACGCCCTCCTCTCCGCTCCCCCTCGTTTCGTTGGTCTATAGCTGGGTCGAGCTGCATGGCAACGGGACAATGGAGGAAGGGTGTCCAAGGCAAGGCGACGGCCACGACAGGTTGAGAGCGTCCATGATGGGGGAGCGGGGAGGAGAGGCATTCACGTCAGGGGGATGGCAAGTTCGAGGTGAAGCGCGGCGGGGCGGTGGTCGCCAGCGTCGGGAGTTTAGGTTTTTTTTATTTTTCAAAAACAATAGATCTAGGTCGTCCTTCTAATCGGACGGCCCAGATCAAAGTCCGAGGAAGAAAATTTTTTGCTCCCGACTTTAGTCAATATTACGAAATAAATTTTAATATATATATAATAATTTCGTAATAAAAATTTGACTCATTCCCGACTCGAGGACGGCGTGGTCGAGGGGGAGTGGGGAGGAGGGCTACTTGTAGTGGGGGGTGTTCATGGCAGGGGAGCATGGAGGAGGGAGCGGGGAGGAGGAGGTCGTGGGGCAATGGAACGACAGGGTCGAGGAGGAGGGCGGCGGGACGGCGGTCGCCACCATCCGGAGGTTTAGTTTTTTTGTTTTTAAACAATAGATTTGGGTCGTCCTCACAATCGGGTAGCCGAGATCATTTTTTTTTTAAATAATAGATCTGGGCCGTTATTATAATCAGACGGGCCAGATAAAAGACCCGAGCTCATAAACTCTTTATCCATATATATATATATATAT
>JAVDBV010082281.1:0-14556 GCA_032619315.1 Piper longum | reverse complement strand
GAATCAGGGTGGTGTCGACGGCGATTGGGGTTTAGGAAGGGAAAAAAGGTCGGGGTGACGTTTGGTGGCAATACCGTGAATAAAAGTTGACTAGATTTTGACTCAAGTAAAAAATAATAATTAACTCGTAATAAATCCTAAAAAATTTAAAAGATAGGAAAAATTCCTATTAAATATAATGCACACCATAACATCACAATAACATATTCTATAACTAATAACCCACTCAAACTACTTTATAATGCACCTAATATATTATTCGACTTAAAAATAATTCTACGATCAAATACATAAAAAAATACTGCATACTACCATATACTCTGATAACTCATTTCTCATCATTTTTCTGACATTATCATTATATATTTAGATACATTTAACCCTCATCGCTCACAACTCATACCTGGCTTTTACTCAGCATGCAGTTCATGAAACTGATTCGATTCGAATCGACCCACACATGCACAAGGAATATTTGAAACTTATTAATAATATATAATAAAAATATAAAAAATTATTACTATATTATTTTAAATAAAAATAATAAATATTTATTTGTTTTTAACAAAAAAATATAATTGTACAACATATTAAAAGTAATTTAAATTTGAATAAGTAAAAATTTTCAATAACTAAATAATTTTTTTTTAAATATTTTTAATTATAACAAAATTGTACTACTTTTTTTTAATAATAAATAACAACATGTAAATAAATAAATATATAGAATCTATAAAATTAAATTAAGTATATAATATTAAGTACCAAACTTTAATTTGATAGTATAATTAAAAATATATTAAAATTTATTAATATTGTTAAATTTTAAATTTTTGTAGAATTGTAATCTAGCATTTTTATGATTAATAATAAAAATAATAATGATAATAATAATAATAACAAGAAATTCAAATTAAGTAAGAAAGGATGGAATATAATAAGAGTGAAAAAAGCTCCAACGCTTATCTATAAAGTGATCAATGTTCAATAAACTAGGTAAGATGTCCCGCTATACATGACTTGTATAATTAAATGATTTTAATTTTATTGATAAAATCTTATTTAATAATGATAAAATATAATATAATAATTTAATATATTAAATATAGATTCTAATCGGTTTTAAATATAGATCTGAATACATAGTTAAATTATGCAAATTAAAATTTTTTTTTATTTTATTGTAATTTATATTGACTTAATCTCTTATTTAGGCGAGTATTAAGTTCCCCTTTTATTAATAAGGGAAGATTAATGACCACAATTTAAAAGATAATTTTTGAAGATTTTGGCCTAGCAAAGCTAATCATGTTGTATATTAAACGATGGGTTAGGGTGGACGTGGGTTCTTCAAATTAGTCTTATATTTAATATATACTAACGTTGTAAAGGTGTCTACGACGGGTGAGTCCAACACACAGAAAATAACAATCATACGATTCACTAATTTGTTGTTTTCACTATTTATATTCACTAGCACACACACACACACACATATATATATATATATATATATATATTCCCTCCGGATAGCAGAAGATTCTATATATAATATATATATATCAATTATTAAATTTATTAAGGGAAAATATCATAGATATCCATATTTCAAATTAAAATTAAAAATTATCAATTAATAATGATTTAAACTGTAATTGCATATTTATGACATAGTTACATTATAAATTTCAATTTAGAAGATAAATTATAATTTTGACATAGATAATAGATACCATAATGTTTATGATCGTTAAATTTAGCAAGGGAAAATATCATAGATGTTCATATGTCAAATTAAAATTCAAAATTATCAATTAATAATGATTTAAACTATAATTACATATTTATGACATAATTACGTTATAAATTTCAATTTAGAGAATAAATTATAATTTTGACATAGATAATAGATACTACTAGAGAAAATACATAAAAGATAAACTAGGCCACTAACAATTGTAAAATTCAGATAGGAAACAATTAATCAAAATTCTATAACTAATCAAAGCCATTATAAATGTAATCTATCAGTATAAATAGCAGGTAATCTTTTGAAATTCATTTAATTCAAGAAAACCTAAAAAAATTCGAGAGCGTCATTTATAGAAAAATGATTTATGTACTCTAATTATTATGGCAAGTAGATTTACACACTTGATTAATGCGGAGTGCGGAATATTAAAAAATAAAATTGAAATATTTTTCTCTAGTAGTGATGGCTAAATTAGTAAGTAAAATATATATCTCTCTGAATGCAAGTGTTTGGCTTTTTATTCTCACACGACGCACACATTCACTCTCAAATCTTAACCTTTTTATATGACCTCATTCAATATTCCCAGCCTTTCCTTAACCTCTTTATAATTTTTTTTCGGCTCTTCCTTTACCTCTTTACTCATTATAAATAATAAACATAATTTTTAACTCAAAAACAACTAATGAAATTTGTAGATTTTAGGCGCGCAGATAAATATTGAATTTTTTTAGTAAATAAAAAAATGAAATTAATATACGCAGATAAAAATATTAGATTTAGTGGATATATATAAATTTGAGATTGATATATTGGTGACTACTAGTAATATGGGAAATCAATTTGAAAAAAAATCTTTGTAAAATGATTTTGTCTTACATTATGATGTGAAAATTATAACGCAAGTGCACGTGTCGAATCAAGTAATAAAAATGATAAGAAAGTATCGTCCGACAAGGAATTAGTAGTAGAAATTCTCAATTACCAAAACTAATTTAATTACTTATACTTAAACGAAAACAAGTTTTAATAATGATTTAATTATGAATTACAACTAAATTAATCTAAAATTACAATAGTTAAATGATGAATTGATTTCAAAACGACAAACTTAGGATTTTCAATTTCACTTAGTGCTATATTTGATTAAAGTTATAATTTTTACCAATGAATTGCAGATTCGAACCATTAACCACTGGAATTAATTATTTATGACATCTCTTAGATTCACCATAAACTTATCATTCGCACCCAATTTCTATATCTCTATGAAATTGTGTATGTAAATGATACATTAAGTTCTGCCCTTAACAGTTACCCAAGACAGTATATCTCTATCTCATATATAAATCTCCCAAAATAGATGAACAAAAATTATTTTATTTAATGACAAATCTAATCTTTCTATTTCTAGACAAGATTAAATCTCTAAATCAATCAATAAGTGGCCAATCTAATGATAGCATTAATGAATAGAATAAAATAGATGATCAAAAAACACAATCACATAAATAAAAATTAATAACCTTAATTAATCCATACACTAAGTTTCATTGAAAATCTTAGAAAAGAATTTATTCCATAAAATATTCAAATAAACTCAAGAAATTCATATGTGATAAGAAAGACATCATTAATTACAAAGAAAAATAAATCAAAATAAAGAAAAACTCTTTTGGAGAATGCTAATTCGTCTTCTGATCTAATTCCTTCGTCGTTGCTCTCTCTGTCTTTCGAGCCGTCGCTTTTTTGCCGTCTCTTTTTATTATTCTCTTCTATAAAACCCTATTTCAGTTTATAAATGATCCAGCCAAATATTTCAAATGGGCCCCACTATGCAACAATACCCGGATCGCTACAGTACCCTAGTTGTTGTTACTGGAGCGACCGAGATGAACGGTAACGGGCCATCTTTCAGGAATTTACTTTTTCGCCTGATTTCTCTCCAAATTTGTTTCGGATCATTTTCTAAATCTTGTACCTTAATAAAACAATATTAATTAGCACTCTTTACACCAAAATCACAATGATTTCTCATATTATTAATAATAAATAATAGACTCTTAAACTAATAAAATTAAAATAAAAATAACTCGAAACATAATAAAATTCAACATGAAATACAAAGAATAATAACTTTTTTACAGAGTTATCACATTACAATAAGATATATAATTAATCTAATTATATTCTAAACAAAAAATTATTTTTAATGAAAAAACTGAATTGCTAATCATTCATTTTATTTTAAAAAACTTAAAATAAAAGAAATCTCTCGGACTAGAAGCTAATTGTTTTTTTTTTTTTTACAATATTAATCTGTCCAAGTTTAACTGATGGAGTTGCAGCGGAAGACGAAATTATGGAGCCCATGAGTGGCATCAACTTGTAGAGCCTGTTGTCGCTTGCTTTGTACACAATCATGTAGCCTGCGGAAGCAGATTCAATTGAATCAGAGCATTGGTTCCCTCGTGAAGGAGTAGGTCGTCTTATACGTTTTAGCATGAATACACATGGTTGGGTTCCCTTGAGTACTTGCAGGGGCCATTTGTTGAAGCCTGTAGGGTGAGAAGGAGACACCCATCACATGTATTCCTGCTAAATCATGGAGGATGGCAGCAGTAAATTTCACCTCTTACAGTGCTATCAGAATATCATTTGCTTGGACACTTTTTCTTTACCTCCATTCTTATTTTGTTTTATGGCGCCACCCATGGATTCTAACTAATTGAGTGCAGCTAGCAAATGTGAGTCCTACTGCATATGCAATCGTTATTATCTGCGTCTTGTCTTAGCTTGATTGCTTTGTTCGAACTTGGTGAATATTGTTATTTGTGATAAAGAAAAATTTTACATATATCCAATTTAAATAGACTTATATGCTAATTGCAACCATCATACATAAGTTGAACACAGCTTTCAAGCTGCGGTAGCTCTATCGTGAAGTTTCTGATCGAATTAACTCAAAACTAAAATCCAATTTCAATTGGAAGTTGCAATCAGTTGTGAGCTTCTATATGTGGGTAGCTGCAAAGGGAAAAAAACACATATTCGCGGTCACTGCTTACATATTGCAAATAGCACCAAAGTTGCTACATAAAATCGCCAGACTACTAAGATAATATGTATATATATGTAGGAGTATTTCTTGGCCTTGCATCGCTTCCCCACTCAGCTCGTAAGTGTCCTACGTACATCATCAACAATATATCTTCATAAACTGGGAAAAGAGACGCCTCAAAGGAAAGCTACGTCATTATAAACACAGGATTATATTAAATGGATTTTTTCCCTATTATTTGCAATTACAGATTACAAATCTAACTAAAAATACACAACAACATAGTTACCTTACACATTAAAATTAAGCACATTTAACATTTAAACTTAACTACTACAATGCATGATATCCATATATTGTCAAAGACTCAGAGCAAAAACCACACACTGTTGGTCTCTCGAGAACAAATCAAGCCATTATAAGAAAATTATCCCAGCCATTAATTTAAACGTTGTTACCCTACAACATGAGTCTCATGCATCATATCTAAGCTGGTGGTTAAATTCTAATGTTATTACTTAGTCATATTGTGGCAAAAAATGCTTGAAAATTTTTTTTTGGGTTCGGAGATGAGAAAATTGCTGTCTTGCAGCTTCTTAATCCTACATCATCTAAGCAACAAAATCTTATATCTTATCTTGATAATTGATACGTCACATCGATCTTACATTTTGGAAGTTTGATATTGATCAGTACAAACAAGAAAAATGGTCATAAAGAAGCAATGTGATATGATATGAAAATATATAGATCATAGAGAAGGCTTCCTTCAAGTCACTCTTAGTGATAAGGTATTCTTTTAATAGAAGATTATAAAAGACAAATAGAGCCATGTGTATGGCCACCACCCACTGAGAAAAACCTTTTTAAACACAACTACCAGACCTTCCTTTGAACCTCAAACCACTTATAATCAATGTAAAGGGCCATCAAAGTTGGCGCAAAAGGCTCCAACTTCAAAGCATAAGGCATGCTTACACATGGTGATCATGTAAATCAAAGTGTGTCAACAAACTCCAAGCTTTGGATTCAAACTACAGCTATCAGAATAATCATTTTTTTCTGAATAAGTAAATGCTTGAATGGGGATATTTTGGGTGATTTTCAAGGCTCCTCATTTGCACTCCTTGTGTTTGATTAATAAAATATGTACACTTGCATATTACATGGAGAGATAGCCCAAAGTCTCTTTAATCTCATTGTTTTTGTGTGTTTGGACAAAGGCCAGGCTTTTCAGCAGAGATAGGCCTATCACTGGCCAGCACCCTGGTACTCCATACAGGAAAAGCTACATTGAAAAAAATGTTTGCTTTGGTCCAATTTTCCCTGGCTAAGGGGTAATATATAGGAGGAACAGAATGTAGTAATGCAATAACAAAAGTACTTATTGCAGTTTTTATTCTAGTTGGTTATCTATCAACAAAAAATATTAGAATTAAAAAAAAAAGAAAGAACCTTACCACGGCAGCGAGCAAAGGATTTTCCACAATATATAGAAGGTAAGTAGAGATTAACTGTGTTGATATGAATGTGAAGGGCTTAGCTTAATTATAAGATAGGAAAAGAAAAAAGGAAATTAATAGCAGTACTATGTCAGCCCTGGTACAGATGAATCAGGAAATAATCCCCAATTATGAGTATTATATACATGTATTGTATAGATAGTGCTTGATCAGATGTTCTATATTTGCATAGGTAAATGGAAGTTGGAAGAAGCAACGAACATAAAAGAAAGCCCAAACAATGGAGGCTTCAATGTATAATAATTCATGACGAGTGCATAATAACGAAAATAAAAGCAAGTAGATTATGTTAATCTACTCTAGAAAACGAGACCCAACAGAAGAATGGAAGCAAGAGAAACATACCTTGAGAGCAATACTCGTGTTTTTGATTCAAGAAGTTGGGGAGTCTTCATTGAGCTGTGTCTAATTAAGGCTCATATCAAACGCATGGAACTACAATTAGGATTTCAAAGAAGCAAGTGAAGGAAGACTCCAAAAGGATTGCATGATCCAAAAAAAAAAATTAGTCCCCAACATTACCACAATATTGTTGAGGGGATCGCACACAAAATTAGAAAGCAGGGATCAATGCGATCCCTTTGGATGCTTCCTCTACTTGCTGGCCAACTCCACCTCTCTAATGTTCTTCTCCTCCTCACTCTTCGATATCACCTACACATACACCATTATATATCTATCTTCTTTACCTCAAGAGGGAGAAACTATAGAGATCAGGAAACATGTGGTAAATTTTCTAGTCTGCATTTTACTGTTCATAATATAAAAATGAAAAAGATACAAGGAAGTGTGTAGAGGACTTTAGATAGCTAGCGGCTTTGCTTGTGAAGGAATATCGAGACCAAAGGGTAGAAACACTGAATGGAAGACAAGGGTCCCATGTACAATGTATCAATCTCCAAGAAACATTGGTGGAAAGGATTTGTAACGATTTTTTTTTATTGTATTTTGGACGGCTACCCAATATTACGGTCATGACAACGTGTTCGAATACTTTGAGTTAAGTCGACCTGATTTTCTGCGAATTAAGAGATCTTGAATTCGACCCACCTCCCAAAATCACATGTATTTGCCTATCTCACCTTATGCCTTGACTGATCATTGTCATTTGTGGCTATCTTACCTATTCCACGCTCTAATCACATGTATTCGCTAGCATTAAACTAATATAAACCAGTTGCAAGCTGTTTGGAGGTTTAATTAAACCTTACACCTTGTTGACTGATCATTGTCACTCATAATTAGTACACTTTCTAATGTGAATTATAGGCGAGCCCATAATCTATAAATATAGCAAGCAACGATTTGTGATCTATTAAAAAAATATTATAAAAAAATTATGAAATTTATAAATAATAATTTACGGTAAAATCATTGATCTTTTAATTATAAAAAGTTATTTATTTTTGAGTATTTATGGTGAGATGCAGCTAAGGACTCCTCCTAGTATTCCCTTTGGGTATTCAACCTCCACAAAAATTTCTTATAAATAACGCAAAAAAATGAGGAATTTTTTTATAAATAGATTTTACAAAATTATCAACTTAAAATTACATCATAAATAATTCTTTCTAAAATATAATAATCAAATTTTATGTATTTTACATCTTTTTCATGTTAACCAAATAGAGACTAAAATAATAAAACCATTTAGACTTGCATAGTTTTGCAAATGAAAATGACATATCGTATAACCTCCTAAAGGTATGGACTGAGAAATATTAATTTTCCCCATAGCTAGATATAATTTGTCTTTGCTTCTCTATTTTAATGTAATCGTTTAAAAATCTTCTAGCAAGTTGGGAGAAATATTAATCCGTTACATAGTTCCAACTTTTAGTAAAATTAGTTAAACTTACAAATTTTATACTACCAGAATTGGTTTTGTGTACATAAGAAATATTTAGGATCATCCACTTGAGTCTGACTTTTAAGAAGAAGAAGAACTTTCTTTTAATTGGGAAATTCCTTTCCTCAACTCCAACATCAAAGTTACCTACCACCATAATTATATTCCTCCTTAATTTTCTAAATTAGTATTTCAAACATCACTGTGTAAATTGAGGCGTTTATAAACAATGCATGGTTATCAGTTATCACCCAACAACTGCATAAACATATATGGTGCCAATTAGAATATATATATACAAAAATAGATATGGATTTTAGTTTATTTTAAGATGATTCCTAATCCATGGTAAGGCTGCTGGTCACGACTCACGTCCACAATAAACAGCATCGATCAAAGATCGAGGTTAACACAACAATATTCAAAGATGGTAACGTCATCACTGCCGTCACAAGTTCTTGAAGTTTTCAGTGATAGATTTGTTTACTGTGATTTCAACAATTTATTTCACTAAATTGCGCCAATCATTGTTTCAATCATGCAGGTCCTTGACCACTTCTCTTGGCTATTTCTTTTGTTCGTTGTTTACTGCCTTGTTTAATTATACAATGTCTTTATATTAGTAACAGTTTACGCCTTTTTGTCTTAAAGATACTTTTTACACCTTATCTAAACTATTTTTTTTCCAGCACCGGTTAGGGCCTAGGGGTGGGTTTGGACCTTGGACATACGTATTCGGAGATCATGACTGCGTTTTCTCAAGAAATTTGTATTGATTTAGTCTGAAATTGTATGTGTTAAATCTGTTAATTAATTTTACTAGCTAAAGGTTATATCTTTTCTAAAGTTTATCGTTTTCTAATGAATTGTCATTAGCATAAATTTGTTATCATTCATTCACTCTGTATAAACATGTGCATTATATTCGGTGCAAAATAATAATTTTGAGAATTATATTCTAACATTGTGATGCTCTAATGTAATGTCTTGTTGATAACGTTGATATTCCTGATTTAATCTTTGGAAATAGTAACTTTCAGTTTTTAATTTCACTAAGGCTTAAGGGAAAATTCTGCTGCGTAGCATACAAGGTAAATAATTTATATATTACATTTTGGATTCAGATTAATTGTGTTTAATCTACAGGATGATAATTTAACTTCTTTGATTTGGATTCAGTTTGAGTAATTCAGTCCGATATGATCCACACACAAAAATATATTACTTCCATTTTGCCTAACCTTCAAAAAGAAAAAATGAATCAACATTTTCTGATCAACAATGAAACCACGGCAAATCCTCCTTGAATCAACATTTTCTGGGAACCGTCCCCCCTTGGCCAGCAACGGCCTAGCCGGCGGGCTCAAACCACCCCCTTAGTGTTATGTATTCATGGAACTGGGCTCGTAAGAGCTGCGTAGACTGAAAGTTTCCTCCAGACAAATTATTTATCAGCTTTGAAGTAAAATATATCGTAAAGCTCTGGAAGATTTAACCACCTAAAGTTCGCATGTCATCAATGTTGAACGCACGTAGTCTTAATGTAAGCCCACTATTCGAGTGCATCCAATTTAATACGCGCACATAAATATTAGATGTAATTATTAAATACGTCAACTATTTGGGAACATGAAATCAAATCTATAATCATGGCAGATATTGATTATTTAAGACTCCTGTCGAGAGTTAAGGATTGGTTCAGTTAATAGCATTTATCATAATTATTTATCGTTTTAATTTTTTTTATCATAATCGAGCCATTAACCGAGTTTAAAAGGTTCATAACCAAGTTTGTACTATTTTATTGTCGATTAAAAGGTTAATCAATGGCTACCGCTTTACATATTATATAAACTAACGATATTAAGTTGGTTAATTATAAATTATAATATCTAAACTAATTTTTCACTCACAAAATATAAAATATTTTAACTTTCTCAATTAAAGTAAACGAATGTCACAAAATAGGAATAAGTAAGAAAAAAATTTAAATTGATAATCTCATCAAAGGAAAATTTTAACAATTAAATAATTTAAGATTAAGGTCTAGATATAGATAAATTTATAGCTAAATATAAAATGACTAAATAAAAATTGGTAAAATCAGTATAACAACTACAGTAAAGCCTTCTACTATTACCATTCATATTTAAAATTAACTCGCTTAAAGTAATAGAGTTCTTCACCATTTTCTTGTACGGTTAAATAAGTTTTCCCTTTTGTTCTATTTAATTTGGATTGTTTAGTAAATTAGTAAATCAGGGGACCATTTGCAACCTTTCAGGAGAAAATTTGAGAAGGTTGTCTCATAGGCTCTTTGAGATTTTAGAATTTTTTACTAGTGTAAGAAAATTAGATCATCTTTGACTCTACCGCAAGTTACGTAATTTATTATGTTTAATTTAATTTTCAATAAAAAAATACATTATATATGTTGCCATTGTTGAAATATAAACTTGTTTTAAACTCAAGTTTATATAAAACTCAATTCAAAACAAAGAAGCCTAATTCAAAGAATTTTCTAATGTTTTACACATGATAAATTGTGAGTCAATGTTAGGTATGTGTTAGGTGTGGTTTTTATTGAATGGTCAACTCAATGTTAGGCATATGTTAGGTGTGTTTTGTGGCTTGTATTGATCTTGAGTTAGTATAAATGCCCCCTCTCATTATGTGTTATACACAAGGAAGAATAAGAGAGAAAGCAAGAAGCAAAGTTTCTACAATGTAAGAATTCAGAATTGAGTGTGAAGAGGTTGTTTGGAGAAGAAAAAGAAAGTTTTTTGTATTTTGCATTTGTTTTTCTCAATATCAGAGCATTTTTTTGTCAACAAAGTGGTATCAGAGCTATGGTTCGTGGTTCGTGCTTTGGATCGTGCTTTGATTCATGATTTGGCTTACCATGGCCTGTGGAGGATGGTGGTCGATGAACGTGAGTTTCCGACATGGCGACCTGCAGCAAGCTGGCCACAGCTGGCGCCCATCCGAGGCTGCAGCTAGCGGCTAACCCTACGGCAGCGGACAACTGGGAGTCGGCAGCCAAGGCCGGCAACCGAGAGAGGAGCTGCAGGGAGGATCAGAGCAGAGAGGCTGGGGCTGCGACGGCGGCCCATGCGCTCTTGCAGTCGGGTGGCCAGCGACCAACGAGGTCGGGTGGCAGGGAGGCCGCTACGCCGGGTTCGCGACCAGTGTAGGAAACGTAAGCCGCAATCGGCTGTCGAGAGCCGAAGCAGGAGGGGCTGCGGCGGCCAAGGGGAGCCGCAACAGGTGGCTAAGTAATGAAACCGAGAGAGGAGCTGGAGCGGCAGTCAGCAGCTGAGAGCGGTGCAGCATCCAGAGGCCGGCGGAGAAGCCCGAGGGGCGGGGCCGGTGGAGAAGCCCGAGGAACGACTAGTGGAGGCCAGCGGAACCGAGTGACGGATCCAGCGGCCGGAGACGAGGTCTGTATCCTGCGGAGCAGTTGGCTGGTGATGACGACGAGATGGACGCGGTCCAAGGTTGCATCAGCCAATCGGAGCTGGAGGCCAAAGGCCGGCGACCGAGGGCGCAGCTGGGGGCTGGCGAGCTGCAGCCGGCAGAGCTGCGACGGCAGGAGGATGCGAGTGATGCGTATTCCTATACCAACCTCAGTTTTGGGTTTTTTCCCAGGTGGGTGCAATGTTTGAACTAGAGGGTGGACAGTTGCTTATTAAAGGAATCCATAAAGGGAATTGTGTCCAAGAGAGATGTCAAGTCGGATGCAAAAAAGTGGTGAGGCCGGTTGATGCTAATTGGGTGTGAGAAACACACTTGGCATTATAAAACAAGTTTAAGGCGGAGTGTTGAAATATAAACTTGTTTTAAACTCAAGTTTATATAAAACTTAATTCAAAACAAAGAAGCCTAATTCAAAGAATCTTCTAATGTTTTACACATGATAAATTGTGAGTCAATGTTAGGTATGTGTTAGGTGTGGTTTTTATTGAATGGTCAACTCAATGTTAGGCATATGTTAGGTGTGTTTTGTGGTTTGTATTGATCTTGAATTAGTATAAATACCCCCTCTCATTATGTGTTATACACAAGGAAGAATAAGAGAGAAAACAAGAAGCAAAGTTTCTACAATATAAGAATTCATAATTGAATGTGGAGAGGTTGTTTAGAGAAGAAAATGAGAGTTTGTGTTTTTGTATTTGATAAGAGTATTTTCTTATCAACAAAGTTGTGGTTTTGTATTTGATAAGAGTATTTTCTTGTCAACAGCCATTATGTGTGAGGAAATAAAACAGTTTAATTAGGGTTCCTGAACTTTAGCACGACCGAAAAATAATCGATTTGTCTTTCGCTTATAGTGTATCTAAGTAATTCTCTCGTTCAATAGAATTTTTAATTATGCATTAATGTAGAGTTTTAGATGGTCATAGTGTATCTAAGTAATTGTCTCGTGATTAGAATTTTTAATTAATAATATTGTCGATTTTAGATTCTTAACCATTAAAAAACTCTACATTACTTAATAATTGAAAATCGTAAACAGGGAGACAATCTCATATGTGCACTAGGTCGTTAGATGTCACCTTGCAGATCTGATTTATGATTTCTTCAATAAAGTAATGGGTGATGAATTGACATGCACCTTATAACTGTGTGAAAGACTATTCCTAACATGTAACTGTCTCCCGCCTACAGTTAAATTACTTCCCAACGAGCATCGACAAGCACCATAGCCAGCTATTCATCGTCAGATTGACCCTTCCTCGAAGCCGAGTCAATCCTACTCGAACGGAACTTGGAATAAAAAGCATTCATTTGACTATGCTTGAAAAGATTGACTTTGATCATGCATGATCCTAATTGCGCTTTGGTAAATTGGGTATATAGTTATGGGGTTGAATCCTTGACGTGATGTTGAACTGGTATTGCACTTTATCACTATCATCAGATATTACATTACTCGTAAGCTATCCTACCAAGAAGTTGATATTTGCCAACATATATTTCCAAGTTGATTATGAAATAAGAACCTTTGTTCATCGAAGAAGTACATAAATAAAAAGTTTTAATATTAATTAAAGGTCGAAAATTCACAAAATTTAAGGGACCATCAATTTCAGTACTAAAAACCTATAATAACACATTAACGCCAGACTATAAGAAAAATGGTGGTCGTGAATATTGGGATGACATTCAAATGAAGGGTTCATCCTGTCGAGTATAGATTGGAAGATACTGGCATCCAATGAAAGTTTTCTTCAACACCTTTAGTAGACACGAAGGTGTCTCCCATACTTGATTGTCACCCGGCCATTAGAACACAATTGACATGGAGATCGCTTTCATTTTGATTGAGCTGGTACTATGCTGTCCCCCCATGGCAATCCAAGTCACTTTCCACGTTCAAGAACTTCGTTTTTTTACTAATTGGTTGGGAGAAATTTCAAGAGACAGGAATGGATATGTGAAGGGCTGGTATTTGAGGAGATCATCTTCGCTCTGACGGGCACGCAGTGAAAGCCAAGGCGGGCGCCCCTACATGCGTGCGTGTGCTTAAATATGCTACAAGCTTTTCTTGTCGACTTCTTTGCTGTCAAATTGTCATTACTTGCAAGCTCTTATCATGTCGCCTGAGCTGTTTTCCAGCCATTCAAGTTGGTACTTGGCATGACTATTAAGATAATGTTATCTTAGCTTGAATTCATATTCGATTGACATTGATGGATCCAAAGTAATTATTTTTAGTCTTTTAAAGATGTTAATATTTTTCTAATCTTTGTTTTTAACCTGACATTACCAAAAATAAATCGATATTTCTTCTCCTCTTCCAGGTTTGAAGTTAACAATACACAAGTAACATCGATCATCGATAAAATTTACATCTATAAATTAAATAAATATATAAAAACAGCACACAAGCATTTGATTCCTCCATAAACGCACTTGATTAATTATTAACATTTCTAAAAACAAAAAAATATGCTTTGGTAATAAGACCTGGCTATTAACTACTAACATTTCTAAGCATTTTAACATGCAATGGACTTTGTTTCATCAACTTGTGGGCTTGTGAGCGTTAACGTGTAGGGGCTGTTGGGCTTATCTTGCCTTGCTTGTCCATGGGCTTCTACGGTTTTTAGACTTGATTTTGAGCCTTGATTTTGGGCTTTTCTTCAAAGAAAACCCTGATTTACGGGCTTTCTTAATGGGTGTTCAAGCAATTTAACAAAGAACCAAATGACGCTATTTTGAGAAAAAAAACCAAATGATGTTACTTTGCTCAATGTTATATTTGAGAAGTGCAAACTTTGTTACGTATGACACACGAGGATCTGTTCGAATGATTATCAAATTTTTTAGGACAGAAATGTTCAGTGGTTTTGATAGTATATATATA
>JAVDBV010082255.1:0-13699 GCA_032619315.1 Piper longum | reverse complement strand
AGGCCAGGAGAAATATGGAGGTAAGGAGAGGGCTTAGGATTTGAGACCAGAAAATGAAGAAAATGCCTAGAACGGCAACAGCAGCAGTAGTTCAGTCAGTTCGGGATGCTACCGGGTCTGCAGCTCAGTGGCTCCTCAGTAGATGCCCTAGAGAGAGTTCATGAGGAGTATATATGTTTTCTTTCATATGAGAGTTTGCTCTCATAGACAGTTTGTTATTAGTTATACTCCGGACCAGTAACGCTCGTTACTGACGTTTTTCTACTATATGTAGGTGACGAGTACGAGATGGATGTGCCAGCTGGACGGAGGAGCAATGAGGTCTTCTGCACACACACATATGTTTGGTGAATGATTGTTTAATATTTTGTTTATGATTTTATTGTATTAGCATGATGTGAGGAGATGAAAAATATGATGATGTGATGAATTGCTAAGGCATGATGCCATAATGTGGAAAATGAATAGAGGGCACAGGCGGGCTAAGACCCAAGATTCAGAAAGAGTCTACAACATGTTAGATTTGTATGAATGAAGTTGTTTGCTATATGGTTATATAGATATTTGCATATGTATATTGACAGGGTGGCCCCTAATTGTATTTTTAGGGGAAACTCTGTCCGTTATATCTTAGAATTTTCATAAATTTTATCGTAATTGTATTGCTGTGTGATTTAAATTGTTGATCATACATGTAGTATCCTGATAGGGTTTTATGCATTCACTCATGTATGACAAATCATATCTTCATCTTAAAACACCGAGATTTGATCCGTGCGAGTTAGGTTTGGGTTAGCCGACCTAACCGGAGCCTGTAACATGCCGGTTTGGTTCACGAGGGTGAACCGAATTTGGGGTGTTACATATAATGTTATTCTTTATTTCCTATTAATAATAAAAAAAATTATTGTAATTAAGATTTGTTTTGAATCCCTTAATATTTTTATATTTAATTAGGATTTGTTTTGCAACGTACCATCTAATTATTTTATAATATTATTTTTTATTATTTATTTATAAAAATATTAATTTTCTCTTATAATTAATATTTTAAAAAATCTTTTAAATATTTTTATTATAATTAAAAATTATTTTAATTTTATTATAATTAAAATTTATTTAAAATCCTTTACCTTCATGGTCATTAGTAGCTAGTATAACAATGACTAGGATAATAATAAAGCTGCAAATCCTACTCTGACTTTGCTTCTCCCCATCGATTCCTCACCGTATAGAGTTAGAGGATGAAGTAAATTTATATATTATATCACATATCTCCGTATAAGTAGAATATTAATAAAATTATTATTATTATTATTATTATTATTATTAAAGGTAGAAGAAGAGGTGATAATATGCACATCATCGTATTATATGTCAGGATTATTATTATTATTATTCAAAGTAGAGTATCATCGTCAACCTATTTAGTAGGATTATTATTATTCTACAAAAAGTAGAGGAAGAAGGCTACGTGGTGACACAGCGCGGGTAGGGTACTCTTCCCCGGCTCTCTGCTCCCGACGAAAGGAAGGAAGGAGGAGAGATGAAGGGGTTCTTCAAGCACAAGCCGAAGACGGCGGTGGAACTCGTCAGCCACACACGCGAACTCCTCATCTTTCTCGACCTCAACCCCTCCACCCGCGACTCCAAGCGCGACGACAAGGTATTCATCTCCTCCTCCTCCTCCTCCTTTTTTTTTTTATCCCGCCCTTCCTCCTTTCCATTCCCAAACATTTTCTCATTATTATTATTATTATTATTATTATCATTATATATTCCAATTTAATTCAATTCAATTCAATTTAATGTCCCCTTCTCATAATGTGTTTTTTTTAAACAAAGCTTTTATATAATTTACATTTTGATTTTTTTGACCTTTTAATTTTTATCATATAATTAGTTGGTTAATTAATTCATAGCTGGCATATAATGCGTATATGTTCGTTTTTAGGATTTGAATTACAGCTATTTCACAGTTTTTTTTGCACCTCCACTTCACTGTTCGCATGGATTGGTACTTGCAACTTTTGATGCAATAATTAATCGGGTTGTATGTTATACAAGTAGACCCTCTAATCTAGTCTAGATACATTGATTTACCAGCGGATTTATCATTTGAATCGTCTTTGACAGACCACCTTAATTAATGCAAGAATTAGAATCTGAATACCAATTATTATTTAATTAATCCCCCATTTTTTGAAGGTATTCGGTTAAGTTTACGTACATCTTCATGGAACGACAGCCGATTACTCCTTCGGAAGCTAAGGCTAATATGAGCCATTGACAGTTGGATGGTGAGGGCAATTTTGTCTAAATTGGAAAGACTACAGTCATGTGTTCTATATGCATTTAATCTAGCTATATAATAAGTGTCAGTGAGATGACTTTTACATCAACCAAAGTGGATTTGTAATTAATATGTAGAAAAACAATAATTTCTGTATCTGGTGTACACCATGTTCAGACAGATCCATGTCACCGGCCCCATATTAGTCTGCTTTAACATATAGATAACGATGCTTATTGTTGCACATAGCATCTTCCGCATATCTTAAAGCTTCCTAATTGCATTCGTAGTAATTGTGGTTGGCTACGTCTTGATAACCTGGAACATTTTGCCCTATTTTTCCCTGGAGCAAATTTACCCCATATATGGAATATCCTTTCATCCAGTGTTTGAGTTCACGTCCTCCATGGTCATTGGTGCTGACCATTTATGCTTTCCATTAATATCTTGCATTTCCATTTTTTGTAGGTGGCAGAGTTCAGTAATCTTATAAGGGAGCTAAAGTCCACTCTTTATGGCAATAGTGAATCGGAGCCAAATGCTGAAACTTGTGCCCAATTGACACAAGAGTTCTTTAGGGAGAACACATTTCGCCTTTTAATTGTATGCCTCCCAAAGCTGAATTTGGAGGTAAAATTTGTCATCATTTGCTAAAGAAGAAACCTAATTGAGAAATATTCTACCTGGTTTTTTCCTCTTATCAAGTTTTTTCATATTCCTTTCATTCTGAATAACTGCTCGCTGCCCTTGTGATCCATTCTTTAAAAGATTTAATCTATAAAACAGGATGACCAAGTTTCCAAAAGAAAAAATGGTGAATTTGAGCATAGGACTATTAGGGGACAAAGCTGGTAACATCAAAATTTAAAAAAATCCTTAATTCTTTCTTTGGTGTTTCTGATCCCACTTTTCTGTTGTTTTATAATTTAATGGAAACAAAAAAAATGTATCTGATTTGGCTTTACTTAATGAAGCCTTAAGTATTTACTTTGCGTCAATCACATTTTACAGGCCCACAAAGATGCTACTTAGGATGTTGCCAATTTTCAAAGACAGCAGGTTCACTCTCGATTGATTGCTTCTGATTATTTGGAAGCAAACAAAGATCCTTTGGATGGGGTGAGTTGTGCCGTGGAATTTATGTTTCTTTTTGGTGTAATATTATTAGATATAGGATTCCTTGAGTATAAATTGATATAAGGAAACATTTACCTTCTGATATGAAATGCCTGATTGTGCCCGGTATAGAACCTACCGTCTTTGAATCCGGTATGGTTTAAGCTTTTGTACCATTTTAATTGGTACCCGGTTTTTTACTATGAACTTTTTACAAAATCTTGTTTTTTGTTGAAAATTCAGGTATTTTATAAAATATTGATGAGAAAATACATTTTTAATATTTAATGAAATATTTTATTTATATTTTTAAAATATGGTTCAACCCGGTTGAACCAAATATACCTGTAACACTTAAAAATCCGGTTTGGTCATAGGTGTGGTATTTAAAACTATGAATACAAGTACATGTGCTTTGAAATGGCTATTAGTTTGTATATTTCTAGAACATGATCATTTTGAATGGAAAGCTTGATTAGACATGGCTTAATATTGTATCTTTAGGTACGAAGATATGGATATTGCTCTACATTATGGTTCGATGTTGAGGGAGTGTATCCGTCACCAGAGTATTGCAAAGTAATTTCCTTTACACTGATAGGTTCTCAATTTTGAGTGTCTTTTGTTTGTTTATTTATTGCTAGTTTGATTCTTATTTCTTCCTGGATTGATTGCTACTATTAGGACTTCTATCCTGCTTTTATTAAAAAAATTAATAATTGCATTTACTCTGGGATTTTTGCTAGGTATGTACTGGAATCTGAGCACCTGAAAGTTTTTTTTGACTACATACAACTACCAAATTTTGACATTGCATCAGATGCCTTTGCAACTTTTAAGGTATCCTCACATTTAAAGTTGATTTCCAACCCATGTATAGATACTAGTATGGTGCATTGTAATAGAAAAATCTATTGCTATTGTCTGTGGTAGTAAGAAGCCTATAGGGATTAAGATTCGGGATGAATAAGCAAAGCTTATAAAGACATGTTAATTAGTTGAGACTCACATTTTCCTTTCATTTTTTTGATTTTGATAGCTACCTTTACCCGCATTGGGAAGTTCTATTTTCTGAAATTGGGTGGTTTTATTTTCTGAAAACTTCATCTCATGATTTTATGGAAGATATGAAAGTTTTATATCAAGTTTTGGGCTGCAAAGATTCTATGTTGTCAAAAGCTTAATACTCATTTTGGTATCTTATCTTACTGTAGAAGCTTTTAACAAGGCATAAATCAACAGTTTCCTAGTTTCTTTCAAGAAATTATGATTGGGTAATTTGTTTTGCATCCTTTTTTTTTTTTGAAAATTATGTGGATGAGGGTATATTTCTTACATTCATAGAGTTACGTGATGCCATTGTTAGAATATAAAAGTTAAATTTTTTGCCATAGTAGTTGATATCAGATACAAGTTGAAAACTCGGCTATAGAAGCGTGATATGTGTGGGCTATATAATGGGATGTAGATGTGAGTACGAAGGCAAGAACCCAACATTAATTCAGTGATTAAGGGTTCACAAGTGCAGTTATTCATTATGAAATGCTTTGGCTTTCATCATCTGTTGATGATATATATGCTAATTAATTAACTTGAAAGTTCATACTAATTAACTTGAAAGTTCATACTAATTAACTTGTATTTTAATTAAACTAGTTCCTATAAAAACAAAAGATTTATTTTATGCAGCTCGCCTAAGAAGTGAACTCTTGTAGATATTCTTCCATGATCCGTCGGATGTCCCTTTAACAAATTGCTTTTTCTTTGCTTATCTTAGTATATATTTTCTTGTCTAGTTTTTTGCAGAATACAACTCAAGATTACTGGAATCTCCAAACTACATAACAAGACGACAAGCTATCAAGGTACAGCTAGCATTTTTACTTTTTTGGTTATGGACCCTATTATTTCTGTGTACTAATGGAAATATCTAGGGGAAGTAACATTCATGGCATTTAAGCTATTTGTAATGACCTGAAACCATAGAGAAGGAATCTTACAATTAATAGTAAGTGCTTCTCAAGAAAATCAAAGTAACACAAAAAGATATATACTTGGACCTTGAATATTTATTTTTCTACATAGTTGGCAAGTGATGACTTATCATGAATATTTATTTTTCTACATAGTTGGCAAGTGATGGCTTATCTTGAATAATTATTTTCCTACATAGTTGGCAAGTGATGGCTCATCATCAGCTTGATGTTAGGTTTTTCTTCGCTGTAACCAATTATGATTGGCATGTCTTAAATGTGACCAAATGAGTAATTGTGAGCTTGTTTTCTCCTTTTTTTTTAATTACTCCTTTAAGGAGTTCTGTTTCTCTTTAAAATGAATTTTGCTGAGATCTGTGGAAAATTAAAAAGCATGTCTCAATGCTGAGGGTTGTTTCTGAGAAAAAAGATGTTTAACAACTAATATGGAAGGTGAAAGAGTCATTTTATTGGTTAGTATTGAAGATTAAAGATTAACTAACTAACTAAAGCTTGTATATGACCATTCAGCCAGCACTTGAGACAGTGCTATCTGTTGAAGAAATTTCACCTCCACTTATGCAATGTCTGTTGAAGTGGATGGTGGGCCCTCTTTGGGATCCCTTGGGTGGACAGAGGATATCAAGAACAAAAGGCCTGTTTGCTTTGGACCCAATTAACTTTGAATAGAATTCTCATCTGAACTTCAGAAAATCCGTCTTGCTTAATTTTTTTCAATGTTTTTGTAATAAATATGAAATTTGTTAGGTATACTAGTTTTAGTTGAAATGTGGGCGGCCCACTTTAAGAGGGCCAACTTTCCATTGAAGTGGATTGCACTGGTTGGAATCCTAAGGTTGGTCCAAATTTGTGACCTCTTAATTGGATTCTGAGCATATATATGCTTGAGATTGAGCCATCAACCAAAATTTGTTCCTGATTAGTCAGCCATATTTATTTTTTGTCTGTTTCTTTATAGTAAAAAAATAGACTGATATAAATGGAATAATTCTTGAAAGTTTCTTACAGCGGATGTGTTTTTTGATTCTATTGCAGCTTTTGGGAGATATTTTGTTGGACCGTTCAAATTCAGCAATCATGATGTGATATGTGAGCTCGAAGGATAATTTAAGGATCCTGATGAATCTACTTCGTGTATGGGTCCTTTATTTTTGTTGAAACCAGTCCGTGTTTCCATTCTTTAATGGCCTAATTTAAGCATTTTTCTTCAACATTGGTTTTTTATGATGGTGCTTGCACTTTTGCAGGAATCTGGCAAGAATATCCAAATGGAGGCATTTCATGTCTTTAAGGTATATGATACATAGACTGGCACATTCATACTTGTGCCGCCCTCTATTTCTCCATCTCTTTCACCTTCCCATGATTTTATTTCTGCCTATTGGCAGCTATTTGCTGCTAATAAGCAGAAGCCTCCAGAGATAATCAGCATCCTTGTCGCAAACCGAAGCAAATTTCTACGTTTCTTCAGTGACTTTAAGATGGATAAAGGTGGGCCAGAGAAAATTTTTCTCATTGCTGGGTTTGCTTGTCCTGTTTGATGCATTTCATCTTTAAAATTCTTAGAGATTGAGTGGGTTTTGATTTCTTCCCTTTACAGAGGATGAACTATTTGAGGTGGATAAAGCTCAAGTGGTGAAGGAGATTGCAGCTTTAGAGCCTCGAGATCGCCCCTGAGATTGGCGGGTTTGGCCAAATTTGTCGTTGGAATTCAAATTGTTCCTGGAATTTGCAGAGTGGTCGTTCGCCCGTTGATCAGGAGTTTGATAAATTGATGCACCCGTCGTTTATGGTATTTTGGTCAGCAGCTACTAGATTATGGAGTCGTCTCGGGGACGTGCATTCTTTTGATCAATCCTCCCGGCAACTTATTTGATTGGAAACATGCTACATTTAGCTGAGCAGCAATAAAATGGATGCTTAGTAGTTCTTCCAAACAGAACAAGGCAAAGCTTCTTTATTATATATTTGAGAGTAGTCGCCTGCAGTAGTTTCACTCTCACCATCCCGTTGAGCACTTTTATGTACAATTACAACCCAAGCTCTTTGCTTTTCGTATGAATGAATCTTATTAATTTGCGGTTAAGGTATCGGTGTTGCACCCTTTTCGTCGATGGTTATTTATTCCTAGGAAAATTTAAAATAATTTCCAAGGGTTAAGAGCTAGTAATTATGGAAGTTATGCATGATTTTATTATTTTTTATTACAAAAATAATGACCCAAAATTTTGTAATTTATCAATAACGCCCCGTCCGGGAGACCTTTTTTTGTATTTTAAGTCACTTAACTTTGTATGTCAACAGAAAAGGAGGTTGCAATTATGGATGCAATAAAAGGTTATGGGCATGGTGATGGAGTTTGCCTACTCCAAGTTGGCTTTGCTCTCTCATCTCGACACTTTTATGGGCAGAGTTGCGTTGGAATAAAGCAGATGGAGTGGCCGCAGCACCAGGTGTTGCAAGTGTTGGCCACGCAAGCGCAAGAGAGTGGCGAGTGGGTGGCTGCAAATGAATCCTCGGAGGGCGGGATGATGAAGATGGCCACCCAAACGAGGCACCGAAGCCTGTTCGGCATTTACGACGGCATATTCGCATCTTGTTCCTCCTCACGATAAATACAAAAAAATAAAATAAGTAAATAAAAAGCTCAAGTATAAGATGCGGATGAACGGCACGACGGCATATTCGTACTAACAAAGTTGATCCGATTTCCGTGAAAGGTGGGCGGCGACCATACACGAGAGTTGGGATTACAAATTTCCGTATTTGTACGTGCCTTCTCGCTTGGAACTAGATTCCCGTCACGTAAATATAAATATATAATGAATGAGAGGAGGGGCCGAAGGCGGGAGTTCTCGTGTGCACGTTGAATTGTTGTCAGTCGCGTCTCTTCTTTGTCTGTTGCCACCACCACCGCTCGTCGAATTGTCGTCTCGTCCCTAGGCCATTAACTACGGTTGGGTTCTATGGCCATTAACTCCGGTACACGCCACCTCCCCATTCTCATCTCCTCATCCGCATCTGTATGTTACGTGGCCTCTTTGGTCATCTCGTTCTATCGTCGGTTATGCTATGTTGTGTTGTGTTGTGTCCAGCAGATTCTCTTGTTGAGTTCCTCACTGTTGCCGTTGAAGCGGCCAAGAGCGCCGGCGAGGTAGCGCCGTGCTATATACCTCCTCTTCTCCTTTCTTTTTTCTTTTTCTTTTCCTTGAGACAATTACATATCTTTTGTTTGAGTGTTTTTGCGTGTGGATAACGGGACGAATCGTTTTGTTTTTTTCTTGCCAATTTGATTTGATCAACTTGTAGATTATTCGGAATGGATTTTACCAATCGAAGCACGTGGAACACAAGGGACAGGTAATGCCTAATTTCATGCTGTCTGCTCTTAATTTGCCTCGATTCGTCTGTCCGATTTGTTCTCAATTTTATGTTTCGTGGAATAGAGTAGATATGTGATTTGTGTGTGATGTGTGCTATGCATTGTTGCTGTTATTATATCTGTGGCTACAAGAACAATGACAGCGCACATGTCATTGATTATGATTATTATAATAAGTGAAGAAGCACTTTGAAAATTGTGGTTACTTTTTCTGAAATTGACTTACCGCTTGCCTCGAAACATGAATTTCCAAAGGAGCCTACATTCATGCCCAGTTAGACTAACAACAGTTTACATGTTGTCATGGAAATATGAAGAATTGATTCTTAAAGTATGAATAGTCTGTTTAACAAAACAACGCCAACCTCGTCTCATTAATTTGAATCTTTCCTTGCCCTTGCCCTCATTGGTTCTGTTTGCCGACTGAAGGTGGATTTGGTGACTGAAACTGACAAGGCATGTGAAGACCTCATTTTTAATCTGCTCAAGCAAAAATACCCTCATCACAAGGTAGACAGCGACCAATAATAAAAGCATCGTCTTTGTTGTGATGTTTCGTCTTACTTTTCTGTGCTAATGCTGTGTATATTTTCACTTTGCTCCGTCAGTTTATTGGGGAAGAAACCTCTGCAATTTTTGGTACTGCCGATTTAACCGATGAACCAACATGGATGGTGGATCCTCTTGATGGAACAACAAATTTTGTTCATGGGTATGTTTAATGCCTTTTCTGTGGTTTTATTCAATTTTGAAGAGTTATAAATTGACGCTTTGTGTTGTTCAGATTTCCCTTCGTCTGTGTATCGATTGGCCTTGCTGTTGGAAAAATCCCTACAGTCGGAGTGGTCTACAATCCCATTATGGATGAGGTGAAACTGCTTTACTTGAGCACTTTTGGTAAATTTGGAACTTTTCTCTAACCTCTGAGTACCCATGTTTTGAATGCCTTTATTACATATATTTTTTTCGCTCTTTGTGGCTGTTTGCAATCAGTTAATTATTTGTTTATTACTTTTTAACATTTGTTACAATTTAAATTTTTTATTTGTCTCTTCTTTTATTTAAATTACTGTAAACAGCAATATGTTCTTGATAGCCTATGATATCTCCAAAGAATGAAATAACTAAATGGTTTTACCGGTTTCTATTTTCTTCCTCTGTATGTAATTTTTCAATTTGAAAACTAGATCAATTTTTTACTATACCTGCAGTTATTCACTGGTATAAGTGGTCAAGGCGCATTCTTAAACGGGAGACCTATAAAAGGTAAGGCAAGACTTATTATGTATTGTGATTAGAGAGCTTTATAATACAACTTAATCTGATTTGTGTTGTAGGATTAGAAAATGAAAATTGCATCAAATTTCCTATAAGTATGAAAATTGCGTAAAACTTCCTGAAAGTCTTTAGGATTTAAAGACAGGGATAGTAGGAGTTCATCTATTTTGGCTGTTTTCTTGGTATGTGACACTTAGAAAGCATTTAAGAAATCTTACAGCTTGTTACATTTTTTGGAGTGTTGCAGTATCATCTCAAACTGAACTGGTAAAAGCAATCTTAGTGACAGAGGTAATGTTAATTGATTGAAATTAATTTCTTCTTGTACATATTATGTCTTTAAGTTTTTACGTATTGTGATTTCTTATTGTTATGCTGCTTGGCCTATTTCACGTAACTCCTCCCGTAAATCTGTGGCAGGTTGGGACTAAGAGAGATAAGTTTACTGTGGATGCCACTACAAATAGAATGAACAGTTTACTCTTCAAGGTACCAGCACATTTTGAGTTTCTAATTAACTTAAATTAGATCATAATACATATAATCATTTTTTCAATCGCAGGTAAGATCTCTTAGGATGTCAGGTTCTTGCGCGCTTAACCTTTGTGGGATAGCATGTGGGAGACTTGACCTCTTTTACGAACTTGGTTTTGGAGGCCCTTGGTAAGTCCTGTTTAAGATAATTGGGCGTTGCCTCTTTGCAAAAGCTAGTGGTACTCATCGATTAGTGTTTGCGATCCTGCTTTTCTATAGGGATGTTGCTGGTGGAGCTGTGATTGTTCAAGAAGCTGGCGGTCAAGTGTTTGATCCGTATGCTTTTTGCTTATAACATGCAATGCTTGTTTGTAGATAAATAAACAAGCATATAAATTTAGATGGTTATACCACTTTCACTTTTCAAGCAAACCGTTTATTTTCTTAGGCGAGGGATTCTCAACTTCTTCATTCAGGTTTCTAAGTGTTTGTTTCTCTTAAATAGCAGCAATGGAGGGGACTTTGACTTGATGTCTAGAAGGGTAGCAGCAACAAATGGCCATCTGAAGCACCTTTTCGTCGATGCTCTTGCAGATGCAGAGAGTAAGTCGACACAGTGATATAGTTTTGAAATTTAAAGGTTTTGTTAATTGTTTGTATGATTGAATTGTTGCCGCTTCTATTTAAGATACATTCAGAAAGAGTATTCAAGAAGAGTTCTGGTCATGAATTAACATTTACGAAAATGACTTACACATTTAGGGCATGGCTGCCTGACAGGAAAAAAGAAAGCAATCATATTTTTCGTATTGTTCATTTCTTGGATGAGTTGGAATATCAACTGTGATCGATCAATTTGAGCTCACTGCCCCCCTCAGGTCAATATGGTTATCTGATTATGAAGACGGCTCAACTTAGATGTATCCTTAACCAAAAAACCTTAACTCCCTCTCCCCAACCCTCCCTCCCACCCCCCAAAAAAAATTTTGAGCCCGCTGATTAATATAAGTTCTCTTATAAGGAGATAAAATGTATCATTGACTAAAAAACCTTACCCCCTCTCCCTCTACTTATGCAAATGGTCATATTTGGCCAAGGTTAGTTGAAGCTGGCCGATCCTATCAGATTTGGCCAAGTGAAGGCTGGGTTCAAGTTTAACCGATCTTGGTCGGTTTGGTTGCCCGATTAGATTAGTGAGGCCAGATCCAACTCAGAGCGGGTCGCCCTACTTAATTTGGCTGCCTCCCCTTGTTTTCATTTTTTTATTGTTTTGTTTGCAGATTGGTTGAATTTGGCCCGAGATGGCTAGGCTGGGCGGCATACCCGCCGGATCTGCTCGGAGGCGCCGAGAGGCAAAGTTAAGGGGAGGGGGTTTTTTTTAAATTTTTTTTAAAAAGTTTTATCTTAAACTATTTTTGTCATTTGACAGCTTAATTTTTGAGCCGCCCACGGAGGCAACAGGAACTCATATATTGAATTATTATATGGCAACTTTGGTTGTGGGTGTTTTCACACTTTTTGAATGAACGATCTAAGACGCCATATATGACTAGCAACCTTACTCTGAAGGTTCTAGTACTTATCAGCAGCCCACCTAAGGAGTCGCCGTCTTCCGTGGCGGCTACTACTTTGCAGAGATTCATTGATTGATGTTACTTGCGCTGTCGTCAGGCTGCTTAAATTTGTTAAGAATAATTTAAAAATCTGAATTTGCTCTCTCTTATTAATTATAGGTAGTTGTGGTGATATTGAATGGGTATTTAAATGACGGCTTATCAGTTATCCCCTTCACCTGATACAAAACTTGCCCACAGTCTAAAGAAATTCAAGAAGATGGTAGCCCATTATACAGATGAATGGAATGTTTAGGCAGCTGTTTAATTCTTGTGTACATAATAATATCCATTGCTGTTTTGCCGAGATTTTGGTTGCTATGAGAAAGCCTAAGAAAATGGGGGAAGGCCAAGTGTATTCGATTTGAATAAGGCTAGCGTTACATAACCAGATAAATCTTCGAAGTCACCATCAGAAAAATCTGAGGTAGCTCTGAGAGAAGGACATGTAACCAAGAACCAAGCAGTATTCAACAACGAACATGAACATAACAAATATTAGAAGGCACAAGATAATTTCAAACTATGGAGTCATCTCTATAGAGGAAGTCTTAATCTTTATATAACAAAATTAGGATAAGAGACAATAATATACGGTAAATAAAAAAAAATCAGCATACTCATATATCATAAGCAGCAGGGAGGAAAAAGTTACAGTAGAGGGATATGTATATATCATTGTATAGTAGCCATCGTCACATCATGATAACGCCGTCCCACAGTGGCTCAAACTTGAAACAATCTATACACCATTGGTGTTATTGACGGTGTTGGTGCCGTGGGGAGTCTTGTCGGAGTCTCTCCCCCTGCGCTTGAGGACGATGGGCCATGTGACGGCCTCCAACACGAGCGCCACCGCGCCCAGCGCGATGATAATGCCAATGTACGCGCGCCTCCACCTCCGGTCTGGGTCCAGAATGTCCAACCCTCTGAACACGTTGATGACGCTCAATATAATGGTGGAGTATCCGATGGAGTGGTGGTAGACGTTCCAGTAGATGCGGTACTTGTGGTCCTTGTTGGGCCTCAGAAGCAGAGCAAACACTTGGAGCGTCCCAAAGACGAAGAGGGTGATGCCGATGTTGCGGTGGGTGTTGTACACCAAGTCGTTCGAATCGCTGCCGAGTTTGAGTCCCATGCCCCAGCCGGCGACGCCAACGATGTAGGCGGAGGACTGGCAAGTCACATGGAGGTAGAACCAGGCAGGGTCGGCGGACTTGAACACCTTCATGTACCTCGCTATGATGGCTCCGATGGGCATCAGAGTTCCCCAGCTCAACGCACTCAACACCCCATGCACCTGGATGAAAGAAATTAAACCATTCATTGATCACTATATACATTAGCTAGCTGGGAATTAATAAGATTTTAGAGTTACGCTTACGTTCTTGCGGCGGACCCTGGGAACCACGACGAGAGAAGAGCTCTGCCCAGTTAGCAGATTCAACCTTGCCGAAGAGGAAAAGTGAGCCGAGTCGAAAGGGTGAGCGGCCAATAGCTGCGGTGTCGGACCCTCCTGCCACACATGGTTGATGGTGGTCCGGTTGTC
>JAVDBV010082239.1:0-17555 GCA_032619315.1 Piper longum | reverse complement strand
AAAAATTTTATTCCTTGAGCTAGTGTTTGAATTAAGAGAGGCCCGTAAAATATATTACAAGTCCCTTTTTGAGGCTCAATGAGCCTAACATTCTTGGGCCCTCTGGGCCACCAAAAGGAACTTGAAATAGGTGTAATGGGCTTTTAATTTAAAAGTTAGTTCAAAGAGTAAGACACCTTCTACGACCGATATGGGATAAACCCAACAACTCCCTTTCACACATTGGGCGATCTCGAAATCATCATCGTCTGATAAACTCCCCTCGAATCATCCCCACATGGCAAACTCCCCTCAAATCATCCATCCCCAATTGACAAACTCCCCTCATATCTTATATCATCCCCACCCACCTAGCAAACATCCCCACCCACCTGACAAACTCCCTTCGAATCACCCCCACCTGACAAACTCCCCTCAAAGGCGATCACCCCTCAAATCATCAGGTAAAACCCATGAAGGAAACTTCGATAATCGACATAAGTAAATACCAAATCTCTCAAGATTCATCCATCCCCATGTGGGAAACTCCCCTCAAATCATCCATCCCCACCTGGCAAACTCCCCCCAAATCACCCCCACCCACCTGGCAAACTCCCCTCAAATAATCCCCACACACCTGGCAAACTCCCATCAAATCAAATCATCCCCACCCACGTGGCAAAATCCCCTCAAATCATCCCCACCCACCTGACAAACTCCCCTCAAATCAAATCATCCCACCCACATGGCAAATTCCCCTCAAATCAACCCCACCTAGCAAACTTCCCTCAAAAACTCCCATCAAACCATCCCCACCTTGCAAACTCCCCTCAAATCATTCCCACCTGGCAAACTCCCCTCAAATCATCCCCACTTAGCAAACTCCTCTAAATCTCTCAAGATCGTAACGCAAACACTAAATCTCTCAAGATCGTAACTCATATCTTGGCTCTAATACTACTTCTTATGCCCTTTCACCCCCCAACCAAGCTCTGATACTTCTTTGGCCCTTTGGGCCCCCAAAAAAGATTTACAATAGGTGTCATGAGTCTCTCTTAATCCAAAAATTAACTCAAATAGTAAGACTTTCTCATTAGCTTATATATAACTCGCCAACACCTTATACGACCAATATGAAATAAATCCAATAAAAATTGGTATCATAGCTTGGTTGGATTTGGTGTTGGGTCTAACAGTAATGACCAATTATTACAATTAAACATATCATATATTGATATTATAACTTACTATAACTTACAATTTCACAAGATTAAATGAAAATTTACATGCTATTAACTTGTGATTCGGTGATAAATATATTTTATGATCAACTTTTATTTTTTAAAACTGATCAGCCACTCTTTCAAAGACTTAAAAGGGCCGTGAAGTTCGTCTATTTGTAAAAATTTGGTTCGTGAACTAGTCGATAAGCGAGTCAGCTGAGTTAGATCAAATCAAAATTTCAAGGAAATTTGCATGTACAAGTAGATCAAGACAAACTCGTTCTGCACTCAGCTAGACTCACTGATGGATCGAGTCATTAATCTTCATCTAAAATAATACCTAACTATAAAAATTGGATTTGAAGTAGCAAGTGCTAACTGCTATGACAAATCCGACCAAACAGCCCATTCATTGGTTTAGATTACTGCAATTAGTGGAATTAAACCATTTGTTACAGTTTTATCGATCATTCAAATCCACCCATTGTAGTAATTTGAACCAATAAAATGATTACTAGTGCAGGTTTGTTGTGGCATTTGTTGCCACATATTCACTGCCCTAACTATAATGGGGATGTTCTCATAGATTTGTACTCTCTCCTTGTTCCTATACGGGTATATTTCTTTATAAAGAGGTACTCTTATGAGGTGTGTATCAATTAAAAGGGTATAAACAGGTACATGTTTCTTTGCAAAGAGGTTTTCTTACGGGTTGCGTATCAATTAAAATGGTCTACTCCTTAAATTATAACTCTTCAAAAAGGTTCTCTTTAAAGAAGTCTCGACTCATCCAGAGGTTTGCAACTTTACCAAACTTGAAGAATTTATTTATTTATTTTTTCAGATTTACTCTAACAGGTTTCTACTCTCTCTTTATTCATAAGCAGGTATATCTCTTTGTAAAGAGTTTATCTTATGGAATGTGTCTATTTATAAAAGAAAATAGGTCCCTTGAGCCTAGATGTGGCTCGAGGGAGTTGAGTGGACTTGGCCACTGGCTGGCTGGTTGCCGTGAGGAGGAGTGGTTTGGTATTTTTTTAAAGTAAGATTTAACATGGGTTGTCCTTATAATTAGACATCCTAAATTGATGTGGGGGCAGAAATATTTTCTTGACAAGACTCGAGAAACAAAGACTCTTTTTAAAAGTGCAATCTTTACGTTACGACTCTTTAAAGTTGTTTTTACTTTTTAAAGAGGTTGTCTTCTCCAAAGAGTTGCAAATTTATCAAAAATATTTTATAAATACTGATTTTTTTTACGTTGTACCCGGTACTTCTACCTTTACCACTAACGGTTTATTGGAATAAAGGAAATAACCTGTTTAGATTCATTCGTCCTATTTTTAACATCCATTCATTCTATTTTTCTTTTTTTTTAAAAAAAATAATGTTGACCGTTCATTCACCCATACAAATACAATTTTAATATTTTTTTATTTTTCCCTTAGTATATATGTACTCATTTAACATTATTCAAGCACGTTATGTTTTGACTAATTTTTTATAATTTCTCTTTGAATTATGAATGGTTAGCATAGATCTTCTCTATGAAAGTATTTTATTTGTTCTTCAAACATGCAAGGAAACCCATGTTCTAAATATATGGTCAGTAAGCTTTTCTCATCACTCTATAATTACGCCACTTAAGGCTAAAGTACTCCCTCGACTTTCGGGAAACATGAATGCATGCAATAAATGGTATGAATTGTAAACTGTACATATGAATGTTCTCTTTTGGTTATTCAATCAATGTGCTTGGAAAACAATCAGGCTTCTCAGTTTGGGAAAAAATGTGCACGGAAGAATGGATAGTGTAACTTATTAACTCTAGAAGATTAATTAATAAATAAACCAAAGGGTCCTTTCAATAAAATTATGTAATAATGTTTGGGTGGGCTTGTTATTATTGCAATGGTTGATTGGAGAAATGAATAAGGATAAATCAAGGTGTCAACTATCATCCATAAAAAAAACTATCCTAACGTAATTTATCATGTGTGACAATAAACCAATAAAAAAGAAATTAAATTTAAAATAATAAAAGGTTGATTAAGTCAAGGAATTATATTTTATATGAAAAATATATTGAAGCGTTTCCCTTTCCACACGGTGATGGCCGATAGGTAGTTGATAATGGTGCATCGGGTTTGGCCGGTGTTTGTTACGATGCAATTGGATGATTTTATAACGTGTTCCGGGAGATCATGTGAGTATGATAGATATATTGGTGTGTGTTGTCCCTCGTGAGAAAATTACATTTGTAATAACTTGGCCCAAGTGAAATTAATTGCTTAAGTCATCTTTTTAAAATAATTAATTTAGGTTGAAAATCTATGTACTATCCTGTTAATAAATTTGTTCTTACTTCATGAAACTTTAAGGGTGAGACTAATTTGGAGATATTAAAATTCATCAATGTTAGGAAATTATGCCCTCAAAATCTTACATTTAACTAGCAAGTCTAACAACTTAGCCTAACCCTACACTTAATCACGTCTCAAGAGCCAACCCAAGTATAAATTAATGAGCTTAAGTCATGATCTCCTTAAAATAGTTAATTCAACATGAAAATTTATAAAATATCCCCACTAATATATCGGATTTTATTCTCATAAGTACATGTAAAATTTATTTGGGAGATATCATAATATTTTAGATGTATTATATACAAACATGAAGAAATGTACAAAGAAGTACAAAGAATGTGAAGAAAATTATGAAAGACGAGATAAATGCACGGTGCAGTGTACCTTAGAAGGAGAATGGTCCTTTCTGTGTTTTAAACGGTATTAAACACCCTAAATCAATATGGGAGAGACTAAATTATGTTTTGAAGCCAAGAGAGTTTCATGAGAGGAGTCTACCAATTTTTACACTAAATATTTATCATATACTTACTAATTTACGTCCCATGCATGTCCAATGATATAAATGTATAATTCTTAACGTTATCATATTTAAAATCTAAAAGTAGGTGTCGACTCAAGTGAATCCATGTCTTGCTTGGACTTAGAACAATCGGTTGACTTTGAAATCAAATAAGAAAGTAATCTTCATTCATTAAGCAATAAGGTTAGATTGTTACGAGTTTCGAGTTTTTAAATATGATTCAAACTTAATCAAAAGTACGTCTCGTTACATCTTAGAATATAGTTTTCTTATATAACTCGGTAAACAGAGGATAAACTTGAAAAAATAAACAGAGGATACGAGAACACCACAGAAAATGCATGGATGACATCGTTTGAAATGACGAATTAGCAAAGATAAACAAATGCATGCACGCATTACTCAAGACAATATTTACGGTTTTCCACCACATGGGGAAGATGAGAAAATTTTAGTTTTTATGCTATAGACAATTTGCCAAAGGATTATGAATCCAAAGTTCACCATCTATGAAAGTTCAGATCTAGCAAGAGTGAGCCACAAATTCACAAAGGAAGAAAGTGATATTGCATTACAGTTTTCTTTAGGGAAAGTGTACTACTGTATGCCGAGAAAGATGATCCATAGGCATCAGATATGTACATATTCACATGGACAGCATATCACAAAGCCTCTTCTCAATCAGCAAAGACGACCCAACAAGATTCTAAACCACAAAATTGTGTCCATCATCTAAAATTATATCAAACTCATTCCTGATTGCATGATATTTGCTACCTGGTTCAAAAAAAAAATATCCCTAGCTAAAGAACACAGTTCTCGTCCATTCTTTCTACTTATATTATAGTTATGCAGGAATTGAAAACAGTAAATTTTCTATATATATATATCATGTCAACTTTTCATTGTTGTTTTGAATTTATCATAAAGTTAGGATATGATCATCAAGAAATCATTCAATATTCATAAGCATGGGTCCAAATGCTTCTACATATATAAAGTAGAAAATACATAAGTTCTGACTTCAATCAGAAAAAAGCCAACTTATACAAGACATGGATCTCTAACAAACCAATATCGGCGGGAAAAAGACGTTGATTTTTTTCTCTTGGTTACGTTACCATGACATCTTTAGCTTTTCTCGAAATGAAAAAAAAATCGATTCATGAAACCCACGTATATTATATATCATGAGAAGAGTACAATTGTTCTTTATATATGAGTAATCACACATTTAAATGGTCGTTAATAAATCTAATTTTATAAGCTATTAATTATGGTTTATATATAACTTTTAAATATTTAATTACTTGTTTCATAAACTCAAGTGATTTGTAGAAAGGACTAATATTTAGTATTTCCGTAAGCACCTCAAATATTAGGCAAGTATCTAAAAGCCTTCAACATGGAAATAAATTGAGTCAAACTTTGCTACTCCCGTATAGATGTAACATGAATTAGGTTAATGTATTCTTATAACTTATATATGTAGTCAATGTATCATTGTTACTTATCAGATATAATATTTATATAAACACGAATGAGAATGTCCACGGATGACAAAGTTTATTCCATTATTCCAAGACACTTGAGTTTTAATACATGGGGTAAACAGTTCCGCGTTTGAGTAGACAGGAAAAACAATATTTTTGCAGAGTGTAAAATCATCGACATATAATTCATACTCACACCTAATTAATTGTTCCTTCCGTCGTGTTCAATTTGACAATGAAAATACATGCAAATAGACGCGAAGTATGCCACACTAAGAATATTGGCAACATTATAGTCTACTGAAAAATATCAATGCATACAATTCCATTTCAATATTTCTCTATATATAGTGACACGTTACGATAAATAACTTGGAATCAGCTTGAACTCAGCTTTGAGTGCACTCCACTCTCGGTGAAAAACAAATTCGAGTTCGAGTCCAATGATTTTGAGCTACACTACACGAAGATTAAAAAGCCAATTTTTTGTGACAACCTATTGTTCGGGCGCGGGATCCTCCACTCCCGCAGACTGTGGTCCTTGTGATTTGATCCGAATTTGAAGGGTTCGGTGGGACCGAGGCGCCCTTGCTGCACAAAGAGATAATGCGATGGAAATAGAAAATGTCGCAAATACCAAAATGACATGCAGAAAAATTTTTACGTGGTTCCTTAGGATTCAACTCGAACTCTAAGTCAGTCTACGGTGAGATTAGTACTCACAATCCACTATTTCTCCTTTGATTTTACAAGTTATACAAAACAGTGATTTTTGCCACATTTAAATCAATTTGCATGAGATCTTTGGCTTCAATGTCATGGTTTGTCCCTTTCTAGTCTTTAAATCCTTAAAATAACCCCACCACCGCGTCCAGAGCATCCAAAAATGGTGGGGTAGTAAATTTCGCCTCGATCTGATGTGTAGAAGGCCTTCAAATTATTTCCGAATCCTTAATAGACTGAACCGGACCGCTTCAAGTTGGTTCAAACCAAATAAATACTGGACCGGGCCGGGTGGCGTGCGCAAGCTCCCTTTTCTCTTTATGTGCGCCTATCTACGGGTGGTGTACGGTGCACCAACTCTAATCCGGGTAGCAAATGGGTCTCGGACTCGGTCTTGGTCCGGGCTTGTTCGCGGGTCTGATCAATTAGTGGGCAAATGGATATGGCCACGGAGATGGCGGACAAGCGGACTTGGTCAAATAATTGGGTATGACACACCCGCTTAGGCGTGAAACAAGAAACTTCGGCATCGACTTTTCCGGTGATGACGACTACTGAATCTAGTGGGAATCAACTTAGAATGGTAGATCACTATTCCAAATTCAAGTTGGATACCATTGATGGGTTTGGGACTGCTAGAGGTGGTCGAAAAATTGCCGCAAAATCAACTCTCCACGACTGTTTTCGCTCAGTTTCTATTTTCTTCCCTGATCAGATGAGTGTCTTCCTTGATTTTTTCTAGATGATGTAGCAACGGAATCCGGGATGAACCAACTCTGACTTGTAGATCACTTTGTGAAATTCACTTTGGTCACTGCTTTGGGGCCGGGAACAACCGGCACTGGTTTGGAAAATGTCGACGAAGTCTGCCTTTTGCTACTGTTTTCCTCTATTCTATTTGCTCTCGCTTATCAGGTGGGTAAGTTCTCGAATTTTCTCCGGCGACCACAGTGGCTAACTCCGGTTGAACTCCACCCAGATCCAAAGATTACTTCTCCGGGTTTACTTTGGACAGCACTTTGGGGCTGGGAATAACCGGCTCTTATTGGAAAACCTCCGCGAAGATCTGCCTTCGTTGCTGCTTTCCTATGCTATATTTTGACCCTTATCTGATGGGTCTCTTCCTGGCTTTTTTTCGGAGACTGCAATGGCGAAATTCAGTGACGATCACTTTGGCATTGTAGACCACTCCTCACTCTTCACTTGGTTATCACTTATGGGGCCGGTAACGACCAGCTCTTGTCGGAAAACCGCCGCGAAGATCCACCTTCGCGACTGTTTTCTGCTCTGTGATGCTCTATTTTCCGTCTTCTCCCTTATCCAATCGGCAGGTTATTGGTAGAATCCCGGCGAATATAGCAGCTAAATCCGGTGGTAATTGACTTGGGCTTATAGATATCGTTTCTGGCTTCACTTTTAGTACCACAACTCAGTCGGGAGTGATCAGCGTTGGACTGAAAAAAATCCGCGAAATCCACTATTCGCTGCCTCTTCCTATTTTGGGCAATGTCTTTTCCGACTCCGGTGATGCAAGGGCGTGGCGACCTGGGCAGCTTTTTCTTGGTTGGGCACTGGCGAGTTCTTCTTTCCTTCGGCTAATGGAGATGGTGATGGGCTGGAGGCCACCAATGATGGATAGCAGCAAGGATTCCTCCTAATCTGTCCCCTATTTTCACCTGCGACAAAGACTCCTGGCAATCAGCGATAACTTTGGCGCCAAACTCCGACAAATGGAAGCTTTTGTTGGTAGGTCTAGACGAGAGCAACTCTTTGCTTCTCCCCCGTTTCTATCGCGATCATGCAGTAGATGACAGTGGCAAAGCTTCAAACTTTTGTGTTCCCAATAGCACATGCTTGAGCATCCATGGTGGCAGCGGCTCTTTATAGCAAAACTCTATGACTCCAGCAATCCAGTAACTCCTCCACTTCTTGACAATAAGATGACCTTCTCACCAACCAAGTGGACGGATTCTCAGCGGCAATCTTTCACAGCGAGGTAGCAAGGGCTTCTCCCTCAAGCTTCTCTTCTTTGCTTCATCTCCTATGCTTCATCTGAGCCACTTTCTTTGGCTCCTTGACGGAAATGGGTAGTGGACTATCTCCTTTGCATTTCAACAGCAAAGGGGGCGGCAAAAAGTTATGACTCCAGGAGGGCTCCTTGATGGCAGTAATGCGATCTGCAGCAACACCTCAGCCAGGCTTCTCCGTGGCAGCAAGAAGGAGGTGGGGAACGGCAATTTTCTTCCTCCGCCATGCAATAGGGTGGTGGATAGAGGGGAACCTTCGGCGGTGATGGACAGCAACAGTGGTCAAATGATATTGGCGGTACTTCAAACTACGTGAGTAGGCTAGGGGTCACCAGAGATGGATCTCCGGTGAGGGGCTCCTCCGCTTCTCTTTCTTTTCTTTTCTGGTTTTACTTTTCTTCTCTTCAATTCAGTGAGCCCCCTCTTTTCTAGTACGTAAGGCTTTGTCTTTTATAGAGTTTTTTACGCTTCTTCTTTTCCGGTATTACTGGCATGTCATCCTCACCCGTCTTTATTTTCCTCGGAAATTTTCTCTGGCAGTTTGTGGAACCGTAAGGACTCTTTCTTCGAAGCGTAAAAATCATGCAAGCGGATAAATACAAATCTGATTAATTATCCAAATAAATAAAAATTTTAAATTTAGCCATGTAACCGGATAAATACAAATTTAAAAAACTATCTACGTGACCGGATGAATCTGTCCAAACACCTATTTCACCATACAATCATTAATTTTGAGCTCCAAAGATGAACATTGGATGTTTGAGCATTCAACCACATGCATGGAATAAAATATCTTGTGGGTATATAACTTCTCAATATTAATCATTATTGTTTTTCCTTCGTCTAGGAATTTGCATGAAATGAATAATCTCCGGACATAGCCGCGTTGATATCGTGTTGGAAACCTGCAAGTCGCTCAAAAGCTTGAGCTGCCAAGGAAGATGGAACAATACTACCAACCAAAGTCATGCACAGAATCAAACCAAACTGAACAGACCAAATAGATACGAAGATGATGAAGCGAAGTACTGCCAAGTTGGACAAAGACATTGCTTGTATTTTGCTGCATGCTTGCTCCAGATACTCCAACACAAACTGGCGATAGGCAACTTGCTCCTTGTTTGGTGCTTTTCCATGCAGCCTCATCCTTTCTAGGATGGATTTAACCATGTGCACATACCACATTATATATAGTAATTAGTAGTGTCTTGATGATTGTTCTCAAATCCAACATTTGGGTTTGATTCAATTTAGCCATTGTATATTTGAAGTGGTACCAAAATTTTCCTCTGTGCTATAACTAGTGCTAAAACAACTCGCTGAAGCAACCTTCTTATTAATTCAAATTACCATAATTAGAGAGGATGAAGTTTATATCCATAACAAACAGTTAAACGCTATTACTTTTTATTATTTAGACTAATTAGATGGCTGTCATAGAGGTTGCTGTAACATTGGTGAAACAAATCCAATTCCCTCTTCCTGTGGGAGGATATTTCAGCGAAATGTTTATAAAATTAATATCACAACTGTTTTTAGAAATTTCGAATTTAAGACATTTTGCCAGTGTCTAAATCTCCATCCAGCGGAAGAGATTGATATTTAATTTTTTTTTTGTATATTCATGCATATTGCTAGCTAGTTACTATAGACCTTGCAAGCCCTAATTAATATCACCTTAATCACATCGCACTATTTTTCTTGATATAATTAAGGCCAAATAATATCACTATATATATGATTGCGCATTTGAGTGAACATACGACCGAATTGTATTATTTTCTATCCATCACCCTTGGCCTTCTCCCTTTCGCATCACACGCATGTGACAACTTCTGGGTATAATTTTATTGTATAATCAAGTGGCTTTTTATGCGGCTTCTAATCAAACTTTTATTTGCTTCTGAACCACATTATAGAACTTTTGATTGTCACTTCCTGTGTGACTAGGCTAAGCAAGGATTTTTTTTATCATTTTCCGTACCTAAATAGCCACTGATCAACAAGGAGAAGCAGGTGGATTTTCTTATTAATGAACAAATTTATAACTCCACCATTGAGAATATGGTAAGGTAAAACTTAGCATTAATCCTTCTACATGGTAAAAATTATTAATTAATTACCATTAACTAGTTTCAAATGCAAAAATTAACTAATTGGGGGCTAATATATAGAACTCCAATTACTTGCCCTACGAAAAACTAATTAGGCTTGAGGAAGAGAACCTATCAGTGTAGATAGCATGTTTGTAAAAAGTTTTTTTTTTGGGTTTTTTCATATAATATTTATAAAAACTTTTTACTTAATGATACATGTCATGTTTTTTTATAAAAAACTCTAGACTTGCTCTAAACTCAAATACAGGCTAAGATTCATAGCTAAGAATAATAGCAATAACTTACTTTCATACCTTGAGCAATTACTTTAGGTAATGATCAAGGCAAGAAACACTGTTCTTTCCATATTTCATCTCTTCCTGTCTAGGATATGAACTGATAATTTGGCATACATCTATCTCCCAAATTCAATCGATCTACTTAGTAATGAGGGTACAGATATTCTTCATCTATATACATCACAATACTTTGCGCTCCCTCATTCACTAAATATCTACTTGCAAAAGTGACATTCAGAGAACAAGTTCACAGTGAATGTTAGATACCAGTCTGGCTCTTTTGACGCTTAGGAAGACATCAAAGAGAATGGAAGGATAGCAAGCCCAGTGTTCAAACAACCACTTTCTATTTGGACTGAAGCTGAGAAGGAGCACCTCCTTCTCCCCCAGCAAAACCTGTGGATCCCCTCCACACTTGAAAAAACTTTGGACGATTGGTTTGGCTTCATATTCTGCCAGTCACATCTGCCAATTGGAGCTTTCAAGGAGACACTTCTAACCAAGATAAGTGTTGGAATCTTGCATTATTCACCACTTTGACAAGATGTGGGTGGTATTTAAGCCGCATATGGAGAGCAAGCTTTGTGATCATCGTGTAATTTGTATGCCAATAATGGACTAATTGATCGATCATAGTTTCCATGCACCTTATTCATGAACATAACCATTGCTGGCAATTCTGTGTTGTCCATCAGTTCATTGATTGAAATGTTGCAGTCCGGAGTACTCGGGTATTGATCTGGTCGACCAGCTACTCGGTTTGTGTTAAAATTGGAATGATGCATGTTTAATTTGATGTAAGATTGCAATATTCTTTAATGCTGGTCATGAGATAGAGATCAACGGATTTATATATATACTCTTGTAAAGGATTATTCAATAGACTAATCTACAGTAATTTCATACACATCCTTGAATTTAAACGGAAATAGCATAATTCCACCTCTCATAAAAATACCCGGTGAATTTTTTTTTCGTCACAAAAATTATATTGAGAATTATAACCTTTTTTCGCTGTTGTATTGCTACCTTTTAATATTAGACATTCCAAATCTAAAAAATATAGAAAAAAATTTACATCTTAACTTTGAGCTCATTTGAAATGTTATTATTATATTTCATGAAATTCAAATATATATCAAAATTTCAAGGATATATTAACTACTGAAAATAAATGGAAGTTGTCTTTTGCTTTACACATTGCAGAGGTAGTGTATGTCCTGCTTCTGAGAGATCAGAGGGTAAATGTGCTAAATTTTCATTAGTAAAGGCGATGTCAAGGAGTGTTAAGTGCCATTTGCCTCGCAATTTTACTTAGTATTGTAGGTAAAACAAGCCTGTCAGTTTGCAGAGATAATGTGTTCGTTGCGGATATAACCATCATAAATTTTGCAATAACTTTTGAAATTAGACTATAATTTAATTCATTTTATCCTCCATCAAATATCTCGGGAAAAAAATCGAATTAAAATGGTGATTACAACATACACAAAATAAGTTATGCAACTCAAGAACACCATGACTGGCAAATTCCTTCACGTCCAAACTTCGGGAAATCTACAGTACTAATAGCTCATTAAGCCCAGGAAAAATGGCAAAAACTTCATCCATAATAAGTGAGTTTTTATGAGAGAGAAAATATGAAAACAGTACTGCCTGTAAATTGGACCATTCACAAAATGTGGGACTTACAAAAAAAAATCAACAAGAGGACTCTCATTGGGTTCCTAACTTGCTACATATGAAGTGCCACGCATTGCTTACAAAAAAGATAAAATTCAAGGCATAGATCAAGCAGAGGCCTTGTAAGATCAGCCAATAAGATAACAATTCGAAATCAGAGAAAATGGGGACTAGAGAGCACTTCTTAAATTTATTCACCATATTTTGTAAAATATTTCTAGTAACAAATCATGTTAGTAGTGAATTGTACATTGCAAGCATGTACATATTCAAGCTGGGAATATACCAGGAAATTAGAAGAACGGTGCTCAAGGTTGTGTGTTCTCTATTTTGTTGTGGAGCATTATCACCAAGTCATGAGCATCATCTAAAAGCAGCCATACATCTAAGTGCTTTCCTGAGCTGTTACATGCACGTAATAATCTGCTTCCTCTTCTGAAGAACAGAAGCTTCTATTGCATATAAAAGTAAATCATCTGTTGGCAGTGAGCAATTTAGGATTCTTCCCCATGTGAATTTCCCTATTCCTGCTTGGATTTCAGCCCAATCCGCCCACATTACTTCCTTTGAAGCATAGTGTCTGTTCAAAAGTCATCCCCCATCTGAATAAAACCAACACCATTCTATTAACAAAGAAACAATCTTCTGTTCGGAGTTTAATCCTTTATTTTTATGATCTTGGGCACCATATTGAGTTGTTTCTTGATGCCCACCTCATCCACCTCAAAGTTGTGCCTGGCTCTACTCATGAAACCCACAAGGCACCAGAAGGCATTGTGATCCTCTTCCAATACGGCCACTAAGGTGGTCAACAAATCATTCATTCCCTGACAATAGCCAATTTTTGAATCGTATACTGCATAAGCTTCTAGTGTGTCAACCTACAGAGCTGCATGGCACATTTTGCATGGCTCTAAGTCATTATAATCAAGCAAGCCAAAATCCTGGGCGATCTGAAAGGCCTTTTGCTTTTGACACTGGAGCTTGAGTTGGGGAGTAAGTGATCCATTCAACATTTGCCCGAAGGCGATCAAGCTAGATGGTCCTCAGATGTACTTGTATCGGAAATTTTCTCCTTCACCAGATCTATATTACAAAACCTAGAGACATTTTCTGTTGAAATATAAACTTGTTTTATAAAAACTCAATCCAAAATAATGAAGCCTAATTCAAAGAAGCTTCTAATGTTTTACACATGCTAAGTCAATGTTAGGTATGTGTTAGGTGTGGTTTTTATAAGTCAATGTTAGGTATATGTTAGGTGTGGTTTTTATTGAATGTAGAAGTCAATATTAGGTATGTGTTAGGTGTGTTTTTGTGGTTTGTATTGATCTTGAGTTAGTATAAATACCCCCTCTCATTGTGTGATATACACAAGGAAAAATAAGAGAGAAAAATAAGAATTAAAGCTTCTACATTGTAAGAATTCAGAATTTAGTGTGAAGAGGTTGTTTGGAGAAGAAAAGGAGAGTTTGTGTTTTTCTCAATATAAGAGTATTTTCTTGTCAACAAAGTGGTATCAGAGCCAAATATTGACATATAAGATATCAAATTGAAGCTCTCGAAAAGAGGAATCCAACACCGCAACAATCAGTCCAATCGAAGCTCAGACGAGCCACCAATCATCACTGGAAGTTTACTGCCTAGAAATCTGAGTTATCTCACTGAGTTGAACTGAGTCAGATCGAGTCACTCACTGAGTCAGACCGAGTCAAAGCCGCAGAAGTCGTTGACCGAGCTGCAGAAGCCGTTGACAGAGCTATAGAAGCTGTTGACCAGGTAAGTCCAAATTTTTCAAATTCTCACTCAATTTGGAGATATGGCAAATGGTGTGGTATCGTTCCAAGTCCCAACATTAAACAACTCCAATTATGATAATTTGAATATCAAAATGAAAGCTCTCCTTGGAGCTCATGATGTTTGGGATCTCATAGAAAATGGCTATAATGAGTCGCAGAATGAAGATGCACTTACGCAAGATCAAAAGACAACTCTGAAAGATTTAAGAAAGAGAGACAAAAAAACTCTATATCTTATTTATCAAGCTTTAGATGAAGATGGTTTTGAGAAGATATCAGATGCTGAATCTGCAAAGCAAGTATGAGAGAAGTTGCAGATTTCTCACAAGGGAGAAGAAAAAGTGAAGAAAGTACTCCTTCAAACTTTAAGAGGTAACTTTGAATCCTTACATATGAAAGGAGGAGGGTTAGTCTCAGATTAGTTTCAAATCAATTAAAAAGAAATGGTGAAAAACTAGAAGATGTAAGAATCATTGAAAAGATTCTCCGCTCATTAGATCCGAAGTATGAGCATATTGTTGTAACTATCGAAGAGACTAAAGATCTCGAGGCAATGAAGATTGAGCAGCTTCTAGGTTCATTACAAGCCTATGAAGAGAAGCATAAGAAGCAGCATGGAATCACTAAGCAACTTCTCAAACTACAGATCAAGGATATGCATGGAAGCCAAGGCAATGAAAGAAATCAACGTGGCAGAGGCTAAGGCAGAAGTCATGGACGAGGTGGAAGTCGTGGTCGTGGACGAGGTTGGAGTTCTTATAATAACAACTTTAACAACTATGAGAAAGGTGAAAGTTCTACAAGAGGTCGTGGAAGAGGCAATCCAAACACAAGATACAATAAATCTCAAGTTCAATGTTATAATTGTCAAAAATATGGGCATTATGCATCAGATTGTAGAGCCTCCAGCAGTAAGGTTGAATAAAAGACTAATTATGTAGAAGCAAAGATCGAAGAGGAGCTAGTGCTACTATCCTGCAGAACCAATGTTGAAGATCAAGGAAGTACTTGGTACCTTGATACTGGTGCAAGCAACCATCTGTGCGGAAAAAGAAGTATGTTCGTGGACCTTAACGAATCAGTGGTTGGCAATGTTTCCTTTGGTGATGATTCAGAAGTATCAGTAGCAGGAAAAGGTAACATCCTTATTCGTGCTAAAGATAGTAGTCATCAGTTAATTTCTGATGTCTATCATGTGCCTGATATGACATGCAACATTTTGAGTATGGGTCAACTCTTAGAAAAAGGTTATGAGTTTTTCTCGAAAGATTTTTGTCTCTTTATAAAAAATGGCAAAGGAGATTTAATTGCCAAAGCAAAAATGTCAAAGAATAGATTGTTTCCTTTGAATATTCAAAATGATGTTGCAAAGTGTTTGAAAGCTTGTTACAAAGATGCATCTTGGTTATGGCATCTTCGATTTGGGCACCTCAACTATGGAAGGTTGGAACTATTATCGAAGAAGAGAATGGTAAGAGGACTACCTTGCATCAAACATCCAGATCAGTTTTGTGAAGGGTGTTTACTTGGAAAGCAGTTCAGAAATAGTTTTCCCAAGGAATCAGAATCAAGAGCCAAGAAGCCATTAGAGCTTATTCATACTGATGTGTGTGGGCCAATTACTCCAAGCTCTCTCGGTAAAAATAACTACTTCCTTCTTTTTATTGATGATTTTTCAAGAAAAACTTGGGTATACTTCTTGAAGCAGAAATCAGAAGTCTTTGAAGCATTCAAGACATTCAAAGCCGATGTGGAGAATGAAAGTGGTTGGAAGATTAAAGCATTGAGATCAGATCGTGGAGGAGAATTCACTTCAAAGGAATTCCAAGAGTTTTGTGCAACAAGTGGAATTCGGCATTTTCTCACTGTTCCAAGATCTCCACAACAAAATGGTGTTGCAGAAAGAAAAAATAGAACCATCCTTGATATGGCACGAAGCATGCTCAAAAGTAAACATTTGCGGAAAGAATTTTGGGCTGAAGCAGTGGATACAGCAGTCTACCTGTCCAACCGATCTCCAACAAGAAGTGTTTGGGGAAAGACACCGCAAGAAGCATGGAGTGGATGGAAGCCCGGAATTTCTCATCTTAGAGTATTTGGATGTGTAGCCCATGTTCATGTACCAGATGAAAGAAGAACGAAGCTTGATGACAAAAGTGAAAGATATATCTTCATCGGCTATTCTATTCATTCAAAAGGGTACAAACTATACAATCCAAACAACAAGAGGATTGTGATCAGCCGAGATGTGATGTTCGATGAAGAAGGTGAATGGGAGTTCAACTCTTCCACAGACGAATTCAATTTCTTTCCTTAGATTGATGAAATAGAACAAACACCGGTGGAGTAACTAGGTGAACAACAGCAAGAGCACGTAACACCACCTGCCTCACCAATACAAAGTGATGAAGGAAATGTTTCTTTGTTGTATACATTGTATTTAATTTGTATTTAATCAAGCTATTCTTTGATATTAAGCTTGCGATGTATTTGCAGATATGATGTGAAAGACCCAATAAATGTATTCGTTGCCTATGATTATTTTACACTATTTTCAAAGTGATATTGGACTGAACCAGACCACTTCGGGTTGGTTCTATAATATCCCATGTTTGGCTCATCCTTAAAATGAATTGAAATGTTAAATTAAATAAAATTGTTAAATCTTGACTCAATTATATGGAAGCAACACCCACAACACTCCTAGGATCTAAACTCTCTTTGTGTCTTAGAAGGACGACAACTGCACCTCGATATTGTAACAATACCAAGTAAAAGATTACAAGAGATAAATAAAATACAATGTAGAATAATATATAAGTTGTCAATAGATAGTTTTCAAACGTGGGGTCCATTCTTTTACTAAAATTAGTCAATAATATATGTATTAAAACAAAATAATAATGGTTGGCAATGCCAAACATAAAACGACAATGCAACTAAATATATGTATAAGCAAATCTCTAGCATCCCCCATTATCCACCAACTACACATAAGGCACACCACCTGCACATATATAAAAAAGAAAATGTTAATAACAACTCATTTGCAAATAGAAACTAACTAGGTAACAAACTGGCATACGAATTGAACAAATCATAGATCACTACAAGATGAGCTGAAGCTAACAAAAGGAAACTATACCAGTGATAACTCTGTAAAAGAGTTATTATTCTTTGCATTTCATGTTGAATTTTGTCATGTTTCGAGTTGTTTTTACTTAAGTTTTATTAGTTTAAGTGTATATTATTTATTATTAATAATGCGAGAAATCATTGTGATTTTGGTGTAAAGAGTGCTAATTAATGTTGTTTTATTAAGATACAAGAGTTAGAAGACG
>JAVDBV010082212.1:0-10353 GCA_032619315.1 Piper longum | reverse complement strand
GTCAATTCCTTGACCCCGGTTGCACTTAGTGCATGGTGGTCGAATCTGGGCTCAGGCCGACCAAGGCTGCCAAAAAGGAATATACAACATTTCAAGTAGTTATACGGACTTGGAAGATTAACTGAGATACCAAGAATGAGATGAAAAACTAATTTGGATGATTGAAGCCCTGCGTCCTACAACCCGTGTAACCTAACAGGAGATGGAATCCGAATCATAATCAGATTACACTTGCACATAATATGAGGCAAAGCCTCTACACATGTACAATATATATTACGAAATCATGATCATATTAAAGTGTAAAAATTGGGGAATAGGTGATCAGATCACTAGAATCTTGAAAGTTGCCACCTTTCGTCCAATTTTTAGATCTTTTTATGATCCTCCAAGCCAAATCAATCAACCTGTTCAACATATAATTTGTAGATCTATGTCTTGTGAAAACATGAATACCGTGATCATACAAAACCAAGATCTAAATCATAAGTTATGAATTTTATATTGAACTAATGCAGATCTGGACGCACAGTTGATACTAAAATGATAACTATTTATCTACACAATAGAATGACATGAAAATACCTCTCAATCTCTTTAGGAGATAAATATACAAATTTAAAATACACGAAAAATGAAAACAATACATTCATATACAAAATCAAAATTTTTAATTCAAAACCGGTAAAAACATACCTTTAACGGTAGGAAGGATAAGTCACTTGGAGTTTTTCTCACTCTAAATCCTTCAACCCTTGTTGAAAAACGTCTTGAGCATATAAGTATAGATAGAGAGAGCTCAAAAATTTAAGAAAGAAAAGAGTAGAAGATGGGTTTCAACTCTCCCATCTAAACCCTTTAAATAATGAGAGAAAGGAATCTTTCCTAATAATACATACCTAATTTTTATTTTTAAAAAATCAATTGCTCTCCTAATCCTTCCAAAATTCAACCACTTGAAGATGCTCCCAATATTTCTAATATTTTTCTAATAATTCAATACCTCATGCCTTACATCATTCAAACCATAATAATTAAAACAAGATTAACTTATTCATTTTACCAGACAGTTATACTAGTAAAAAAAATTACGTGCATCGTAAAAATTTATTTACTTTACAATAGAGTAATATTTATGAATTGTTCCTATCCACATAACCTTTCCCATCTAAATAAATTATTATTATTGTGTTCATTATTATTATTATTTTCGTGGTTTTTACAGATTGGGTGAGCAATTGATTTTTTTTTTAAAAAAAATTAGGTATATATTATTAGGAAAGATCCTCTCTCACTATATAAAGGATTTAGATGGGAGAGTTGAAACCCATCTTCTATTCTTTCTTCTTCAATCTTTGAGCTTTCTCTCTCTCTCTCTCTCTCTATCTTTACTTAGTTTCTCAATACATTTTTCTTCAAGGGTTTAAGTATTTGGAGTGGGAAAAACTCTAAGTAATTTCCCTTGTACCGTTATAGGTATGTTTTTACCAGTTTTAAATAAGATATTGTTGTTTTGTGTATGGATGTATTGTTTTAATTTTTCGTAAATTTTAATTAGTATATTTATCTCCTAAATAATTTTTAAAGGTATTTTAATGTCATTATCACGTGTACATAAATAGTTATCATTTTAGTATCAATTGAACGTCCAGATCTGTACTAGTTCAACATAAAATTTATAACTCATGTTTTAGATCTCTGTTTTGTATGATCATGGTCTTTATGTTTTCAGAAGACATAGATCTACAAATTATATATTGAACATGTTGACTGGTTTGGCTTGGATGATCATAAACAGATCTAAAATTGGACGAAAGGTGGCAACTTTCAAGATTCCATTGATCTGATCACCTATTCCCCAATTTTTACACTTTAATATGATCATGATTTCATAATATATATTATTATCATATGTTAAAAATGTTGTGATATTAATATCATAAATTTATCATAAAAAAATTACCTCAACTAAGGCTTGAACAAAATTTATGAAACACCGTGTGTATCTGCTGTGTTTTGTGTTGATTTTCTATGTTGTGTGTTTAGTTGAATATTTAGCTAATAATAAGATCACATAAAAATATATAAAAATTAATTAATAAATTATTAATTGTTTTATACTACCTTGAAAATTTTAGAGTTAAATAAAATTCATTTGAATGGTTAATGACTTAATGGGATCATAGTTTTGGAATACACATGAACTCGATTATAATCCTGTTACTATGATTTAAATTGAATAATATGTAGAAAATATATTATAGGTGGAAAAAAATTATTTAATAAATCACAAAGTTTAAAAAGTATCATAATATTGTCTATGTAAATTTTTGGAGCAATTGAGTGTGTATGTAATTCAGTAGAATTTTCAAATTCTACCCTACTTAGATAAATTACATAAATTACTAAATCAGAAATCAAGATTAGATAGATTACCTAGGCTTAATTATAAGGAAATTTGACCTGAAATATTAATGGACTAATATTATAAGTGTTATAAAAATAATCTAATTTACCCAAGTCAAATTAGACTTTTAAGGCCCATGGGCCGAAATTTTGAAGTTTGTTGTGAAGTGACTGAGTACTGTTCACAACATATTAATCTGAATTTAATCAACATGATAATCTATATATTATCATTTATTAATATTTATGACAAACTTTTAGGTTGTCTAGAACCAGGGAGTTAAATTTTAACTTAATCAGACACTTTTTGGTCTATCCAAAAAATCATCCAAATAAGTCGAACAATAAAAACCTTAAGTACTAAATCATGCACTAAATATAATTGTAACCCCAAATCATAAATTAAACTATCTAATGAAATTTAACCTATCACTAAGAAAAATAGGTAAGATAATTAAGTTTTACACATTGTACATATCTTGTGTGCTAGTGTAATCCGATTATGATTCGGATTCTATCTCCTATTAGGTTACGCGGGTTGTAGGACGCATGACTCCATTCATCCAAATTAGTTTTCCATCTCATTCTTGGTATATTGGTCAACCTTCCAGGTACGTATAATTCTTTGAAATGTTGTATTTTCTCTTTTTGGCAGCCCTGGTCGGTCTGAACCCAGATTCAACCACCATACACTAAGTTCAACCAGGGTCAAGGAATTGACTCAATCCGACACGAGGCCACACCCTTAAATTACTTTAAAGATGAAACACCTCCCCGATGCCGAAAGAGGTAACAAGGCGCAATGACACAAGACGACTCATTATGCACTTGTGATACCGAGAGGGTGAGTCAATGACAAATATCGGTAACTACAGGTCGTGGGCCATGTAGCGTGTGTGCACACGCATGGGATGGTAGCTGGATGGGGTGGCCACCCCTCCCGACATATTAAGAGCTCGGTATAGGCTCATAATCACTAAAAGACTCGTAGAACAATAATGAGGAATATATTGACTTGTTTCATGTAATTATACGGCTTAGTGATTTTATCACTAATGCGGAATTGCGTCCGTAGGTAAACAGCTTTGAACTGATGCTTAAGAGTGTGATGGACGGTTCTCTTACCAAATTAGGTTTGGTGAATTGATAATAAATTGGACTTCCTTTTTACTCTTTTGAGTTATAAGTGTGGTTACAAGAAACAGTCTAAGACTGTGAGACATTTGCTCAAGTAGTTAATTTATTTTATGTATTGATACATGTTATCATAACATGATTTATTTTTATGATTAATAAATTTCTAGATTTATTTGTCATATTATAATTCAAGTTCTAGCATGTTATGTTTAAACATCATTATATTTTTAGTAACACCCGGCGGGTAGTTACATCAAAACTTTTATTATAGATCTTTCATAAATTTTTATTTCTAAATTTGGCATTAATCTCTTTACAAGGAATGTTAGGTAATATTTTTAAAAAAAATATCAACTATTTATTATTTTATGAAAATATTAACTTTATTAGTGGACATGTTTAATTAAATATCAATGTCCAAGGTCTACATTAATAGATTGTGTTTAACATGTCCACTAAAAATATTTATTCTCTTCTATCTTTTCTTCCAATTGTATTCTTAGTGGACATGTTAAACACAATCTACTAATGTAGACCTTGGACATTGATACTTCATTATGAAATACAATTATATTTATCCTATTTTTAAATGATTAATCATGTCTAGTTTTCGAGTTTTCATGTGTTTTTATTGTATTTTTATCAATTTTCTATAGTTTAAGTGATTTTGAATTTTACTTAATGTTAAATAGTGTTAATTATTATAGACCAGAACAAAAATAAGAAAAGAGAAGGCTAACGGATTTGAGGTGATCAGTGCTTCTAAGTTCGATCGGTGTGTGCATGTTTTGATGCGGATGAGCAATTGTATTTGTATGAAGGGAAAAAATTTGTTGTAACACTTAGCTACAACAAACTCCGTGTAATAACTTTTAAATTGGTGCAAATCATCACAATTTAAGAAGTTTAAATGCTAATTATGATTATTTCTTCTAATTTTTTAAAATTATAATAGAGTTTGCTATAACAAATGCTACAGAAAATCTTTCCCCGTGTATAAAATCTAAATCACATTTTTAATTATTTGGTGAATGTGTTTGCCATGGGGTTGCTCCCTAAGGAAAACTGGGATAAAGGGCCTGTGACGCTTAGGTTGGTTATGAATTTTACCAAGCTGCACTCTCTCTACATACGAGTTTTTCAGAAGTATATTTTTCTCCAAATCTCCACCCCCCCCACCCACCTATGACTTGTTTAAGTACGTAAAATTGGACGTTTTCACCCAAAAAAAAAAACCCTTTCTGAGGTCTGGACTTCTCGGCCATATATGATTGAATGCTATGAGCAGTTGTTTATGGATATTCAAGAACCAGATCCATGAAACATGAGCTTCAAACAAGATCTTCAACAGTTGATAGATTCTTGCAATCTGGTCACACATCCAAACCATAGGGCATCAAGGCTCCATGGATCGAACAGAACATTTCCTTTCCTTCAGAAGAATGCTATCCATCATTGTTTTGAAAAACCATACTCAAGCAGTTTGCTGACTTTAGGTTTAGATTCATCAAAAATAAGTACTAGAAATATGTGAAAGCTTGTGTTAGTCTAGAGTATCAATCTTGTCTCCATTCTTTTCAACAACTGTCTGAGATTCTTAAGTGCATATACATGCTATGTTTTAGCATTGTAACACAAATTTTTCGTACTGCTCCAACATTGGCATATATATCCTAAAGCTAGTGAACATTTTATATACCAACTATGCAAGCAGGGCATTCTGGTTCTATCATGTAAATATTTTCCAGATAAACTGAAACCAACATCAGATTGAAATTATATGCTTTACTTGTAATAAAGTGGGGGACAAGGAAGCTAGATCTTGATCTTAATTGATGATGAATTTGCTCTGGAGTGGTCTCTATCTTATATTGATTATATATGACAATTTTTTGATCTTCATAGATCACAATCATGAAAAGTAACAGGAGAAATGAAACTTAAACTTCTAGCGAGTGGACCTTCTCACTAAATTTGTGCCCAAGTCCTGCCCATAATTCTCTGAGCTCGTTTCTCGTACATGAGATGATGATAACCGGTCCCAAAGTCGATGGTACCTATATCAATAAAACAATTCACTTGTTACACGCCGTTGTGCTATTTTACAGGAATTTCACTACCAAAGCAATACCCGGCAACAGTGCGAAGAATAAATTATCATAGAAATGCATATGATTATGGATGACCAACTAACTTCACATAATGATAAAAATGCATACCAAATACAATAGAGCTGGTTGAGGAGAGTGGGTCAACACTCCAGCAGCTAAAGCAGAAACTAACCCAAGTGCATACCCAACAGTTGCATACAAACCATAACTGTGGCCACCTTTTGTCGATGATGCATCGGAAGTGCTATTTGAATCCCTACATTTCTGATGATCAAAAGAAAATACAAGAGCTAGAAGCATTGCAGGAATTGCCTGTACATTTAAAGGATAGATAGCTTGTGTCACGTAAAAATTAGGGCTCTTCAGAAGCAGTAAAGCAGATCAATTACAAGCAGAACATAATTTGCAAGCCACATTCACCCTCTATCGTGCACCAAAAATTTGATAAGATTGTAAGTGAATAAAAAAAACAGCGCCATCTAATTTGATCACAATCTCAGTGTAAAAACTCAATTGGGTTGGGTTCACTCTCCTATGACTGTTTAACCAAGTAGGGAGTCTCTTCCATCTGACTGGTCAAGGCAAACTGGTAAACACCTCTCCATGGGCCTCTTCCATCCGACTGGAAATGTACATCAATGGCAGTGGTAAGGTGACTATTTATGGTCAGACAAAAAGGGGCAACTTGATGGAATTAGACAAGATCTAGCGGCCCTCACTCATCAGATCCACCCCCAGCCTTACTTATCTCCTTGGAATCAACAAGTAACCAAGACTTAATACACATATTCACACAAACATCATCCAATATCAGAAAACAGCATGCACATGATCAAATCAAAAGTGAAAAAGTCTCACCATGTCTCCAAGACCAAGCATCATAAACTCCGCTGCGTTGTTACTTCCTGGCACCATTCCACCCAACAAATTTCTGGGGAATACAAGCTTCACAGGTAACTCAAGTTTCTTTGTAATCAACTGCAGCCCAGGAAGGCTCAAGCTGTTTGCCACAGTGTGCACAGGATTGGATGCCTGCTGGGTCGCAACCACCACCATAACATTGGCTCCAAAAAACCTCTCCGAGAAGAAAACCCAGAATACATCGTATACAAACAAACACACCAGTAGCAAGGAGCAAATTTTTATATTTGGAAGCCGCACATGACTCACAAATGCTATGCAAATGGAGATACCAAGCACATTATTAAGCAACCAATGGCCAGTCACAAGCCATGAGAGGACAGTTCCCACACTAATTAGCACTAAGAGCCCCTGAAGACGAGTAAAAGATTTGGAGCAGCACCGGACAAGAAGTGGATCAGTTAAACCACACTGGGATCTCAAATGCGACGCATAAGGTGACAGGCAGAAGAAAAGAGAAGACGCAGAGGCAATGGCTACAAAAGCTGTTAGAAGTTGAGAAACAGAAGAGAAAAGATAGAACATTAAGAGCAAGCTGCAAGAACTCGCTAACGGGATCATCAGGGCTTGAGATTGATCCAATGTAATCGACGCCTCAGAAAATTCGCGGTTCCTTTCCATTTCTTTACCATAATTTAGTGCCCGGGAGGCAGCCACAAATGTCACAAATACAGCAGTTAAAATCAACGTCAAAGATGCAGGCTCAAGCAGGTATACGAGCTTCCAAAGAGGCTCCATCACTAATAACAATTGAATCCCTCTCCTCCAAAGCTTCTACAAAATAAAATCTTCCAAACAAATTTTCAAATGAACACCTGAAAATGCCAAAAAGAAAAAAAAAACATCACATTAGCATCATGTCAATCTTAAACCTCAAGCCCTCAACACAACAATAAGCTATGTAACAAAGACAAAATTTGAGAAACTTCATTAGAACAAGCTAATGGATTGAAACAACAAGCAGCTTATACACAACACAAAGCAATCCCAACGACATTTAAGCACAATTCTTTGTCCCAACCTATCTTTTACCTCAAACTATTTACAACAAACTCCAAAGATGTCTTCTTCACAAGCTCTTCAACAAAATTTCAACTACCTTGCCCACAAATTAGCGCAGAGAACACAACAATGGAGCACAAAAAACATTAAAAATCACAACTTTTCTCACGAGACAGCAACAAAAAATCACATAAACTGCATAAATCAGGAACACAACATCAAATCATGAAACAAGAACACAAATCTCAAATCATGATCCGCAAAATCTCACCAAGAATTCCAAAAAGGCGGCCGCTTTCCCCCGCCGGAGATGGCGGCGGTGCACCGCGATCGCCGCCGCCGCCGGCCAATATGGGAGGAGGGTGTGAAGGGGGGAAAGAGGAGCAAATGAGTCCAAGGACTGTCTCATCCCTTGTGTCCATATTATTATTAAAAGCTCACTCCTGCCTTTTCCCAATATTACGCCTTTACCCCTCTCAGTGGGGCCCGCCGACATTTTCGGGCCGGCAATCGGCGTCGCCGGCGCCGGCCACGGATTCCAAGGAAACAGGTTGAAGAATGCAATTCATGTTCATTGAAGGAAATTAGGGGGGTGGGGGAGGAATATTTTTAATGCTTTTTTTTGCATCTCCATCTGAGCTTTGGAGATACTAGAGATTGATGTGGTTGATGGTAACAATATTGGAATGGAAGGAACAATTTTTTCCTTCTTAAACCTTGAAATTTCTGACATACTAATTTGCCATTTGTACATTTTTGGGTGTATGGTAGAGGAAGCAGCTCTATCTTTTGATGTTGTTACTGTTTGTGTGTTTGTTTCTGATCCTAACTGGCTTCTTATCATTGGTTGGAGTTGTATCTGCTGCAAGACATTGGGGATGAAAAGTTCTTATATGATTTGCATCTGGAGTTAAATTGGAGGAGATAGTAGAGTTGATCTGGTTGAATATTGTGTTCTTTCGATTGAGGCTGTTTGTCATTGGTTGGTCACTGTGGGCAAAAACCGTCGTGGTTTGGTTCTGTTGTATCATTGTTCAACCTGTTATCTATGATTGAATTTGTCTGTGCTCAAGAGAACTTGAATGGTAGGAAACAGTCGGAATATGGTTGCATGATGTTGTGTTTTTTTGCATTCTCAATATCATTGGTTGTTGTCTAAAAATTCGCTTAATATTATATGTTTAGAACTTCTGATTGATGCTATTTGTTCATGGTTAATCACTGTGGGCAAAGCAGTGAGGCCTTTAATGATCAGCTCTCCTCATTGCCCTCCAAAATTATACCCAAAAATTTTCCCAACTCGAGGAGACTACTTCCATGGATCTCCCATCTTAATCTTAAATGGTTTCAGCAATGAAATAGATCTCATTTGGCAAGTTGAGAAAGATTGCTTCTTGCTATGTGCATTGTCTCTTTACCAATAAACTTCTTGTACTTCACTTCCTGAACTAATGTTATAGCTCTTCTACTTCTATCTTTTGTTCATGTCATGTTCTACCACTTCTTGAGAGTCATTGTTTTAGCTCTTTTTCAAAGGAACAGAAGAGGCTTGATTTGGGAGTTGGGCTGTGTTCAATTTTCAGGGCCTCTAGCTGTCTACTAGTGGCAGAGTTTTGCTTGGACTTGCAATTGTTAGGGGAAGAATTACTTTTATCAGTGATGGGCTTGCTAGTTTTCTCATTTACATGTTCTTCATCAATATTGGTTGCCTGATTCTTTCAGGACTATCTTATGGTGGAAGAATTGGTAATCATCTTCTACTTCTGGAAGTGCTACATGTACAGATTTTTCAGAGTTTACGCACTGTCTGCATCTTATACTTCGAGATATGCAGTGATAGGAACAGGAGAAATAGTTCCAAAGGACAATCATTTCTTACAATTATGCTTACTCTCTTACAACATAGCATGGCAAATTTTCTCTAGGCCCCCCAAAAATCAAACTCTAATGACGAGACAAGTGTCGCTTTGCCATCGACTCGCCAGGTTTTGTAATTCCATTTTAATTTTATATGCCAGCACAATATCATAGTTAGATTTATGGACCTTACAGCTTGGTACAACGGCATCTGCATAATTAATAGTGTTGCAGATAATAAAACTATATGAATGAGAAACTAATCAAGATCATACCTTAAATGTACACAACTCACAGACAAGACTTTCATAATATGCTGCTACATGCATGAACAATACATACTCTATACTTTTTGTTGCATGATATAATAATATGATAGACTATATATGCACTAACTACGAATTATTATAATATGAATGAAGAGCTTGGTCTAGAACCATGCACTAACTATTAGAAATTTCTCTTGTTGGAAGCTTAGCATGTGAAAGACCAGGTGTGAAGCTTCAGAAAAGGATAATTAAAGAGAAGATGGAAAGCACGTCTTCTTTCTGAAGAACATCTTTTGGGACTCTTTGTTTTGGTTCAGAAAGCTTGATAGACCTTTGGAGGTGACTTCCACGTTCAATATCATGAACAAAATATAAGCATTTTGATTCATACTCAATAAAAGTGTATTGATAACATTTTTATTTACAAAGCAGTGTATTGATAACATTACACTAAAGCTAATGAGTTGTTTTAGAGTTTAAACACAACATTCCTACCAAATACATTCCTTCTCTTTTTAATTGCATGGTGCTGTGTTTGTGGCCTAGAAAAAAAATATTTACAATCATGCTATGATGAAGTTTATGTCCTTATTATATGTATGTGTGTGTGTGTGTGTATATATATATATATATATATATATATATATATA